>JACEEZ010019941.1:67500-78024 GCA_016584305.1 Chionoecetes opilio | reverse complement strand
CCTTTTCCAATCCTTTCCCCTCCTCCTCCCCCCCCTCCCCCCTCCCTCCCTCCTCCCCCCCTTCCTCCTCCCCCTCCCCCCCCCTCCCCCATCCTCCTCCTCCTCCTCCTCCTCTCCACCTCCTCTCCTCCTCTTCCTCTTCCTTTTCCTTTTCCTTTCCTCCTCCTCCTCCTCCTCCTCCTCTTCCTTTTCCTTTTCTCCTCCTCCTCCCCCTCCTCCTCCTCTTCCTTTTCCTCCTCCTCCTCCCCTCCTCCTCCTCCTCCTCCTCCTCCTCCTCTCCTCCTCCTCCTCCTCCTCCTCCTCCTCCTCCTCCTCCTCCTCTTCCTCTTCCTCTTCCTTTTCCTTTTCCTTTCTCCTCCTCCTTCCTTTTCCTCCTCTCTCCTCCCCCTCCTCCTCCTCCTCTTCCTCTTCCTCTTCCTCTTCCTCTTCCTCTTCCCTTTTCCTTTTCCTCCTCCTCCTCCTCTTCCTTTTCCTTTTCCTCCTCCTCCTCCCCCTTCTCCTCCTCTCCTTTCTCCTCCTCCTCCTCCTCCTCCTCCTCCTCCTCCTCTCCTCCTTCTTCCTCTTCCTCTTCCTCTTCCTCCTCCTCCTCCCCTCCTCCTCCTCCTCCTCCTCTTCCTCTTCCTCTTCCTCTTCCTCTTCCTCTTCCTCTTCCTCCTCCTCCTCCTCCTCCTCCTACCTTTACTACTACTACTACTACTACTACTATTCCTACTACTACTACTTCTACTACTACTATTCTACTTCTACTACTACTTCTACTACTACTACTTCTACTACTACTACTACTACTACTACTACAGGATAACTAGTACAGCTTCGTCTGCCCTCACGCCTTTCATTACACAAAATCGCAAGAAAAACAATGCAATAACAATGTCAGCACAACAGTAACACATTATTTGGTCTGCCAGCTTTATGTGGGCTACTAATTCAATACTGTGATGTCTGTTATACATAGGAGTACATAGGAAGAACAGAGGACAGATAACTAGGGCATCTGCTGAACTACATACTACTAACTATCAAACTACATGTAGGAGAACAGTTGGAAAAGGATACCATGTCCCTAAAGAAGATAGGATCATAGGAACATGGAAGTTTCGTAGTGTAGAATGAGAGGAGTTATGGCAATGATAAAGTTACTGTTACAAGGGTTATTATATTTCTGTTTTAGTCGTTGCAGGTTTGGTGATGATTACCAAGTCTACTGGATTACTGTCAATGTATTCTTTTCTATATATATATTTTATTGTTGTTGTTTTTATTTTTTATTTATTTACTGTCATGATGATGATGATGATGATTGTAAACTTATTATATTATTGCTCTCTTTTTTTTTTTTTTTTTGTGTGGTGTGTGTGTGTGTGTGGTGTGTGTGTGTGTGTGTGATGTGTGTCTGTGTCTGTGTCTGTGTCTGTGTCTGTGTCTGTGTCTGTGTCTGTGTCTGTGCTGGTCTGGTGTTGTGTTGTGTGCTGTGTGTGTGTGTTGTGGTGTGTGTGTGTGTGTGTGTTGTAAGTGTGTGGTGTGGTGTGTGTGTGTGTGTGTGTGTGTGTGTGTAATTTACAGTTTTTCTCCTGTTCTTCGTAATGATATTATTTTTTCCCACAAACATGGTCTTGCAATGATTACATTGATTACATCTCCAACTACCGCTCATTATCAGGCCATTAACCCCTTGAGACCCAGAACGTAATTTCCATTGTAATTTGGGTACCATTAGACGATTTTTAGTGAATATAAGCAATATTTTATAGCTATGACCTGTTTAGTATCCTTATCAACTCGCTAATTTGGTATATTCAGTTACTTTTCGTAATTTCATGGCTAACTACATACGATTCTTTTATAGCCAAGGAAAGATCTGGGCGTGAAGGGGTTACTATATTGGACATGGTTGGTATAAAGTAAGCATAAAGTAAAGTATAAAGTAAGTAAAGTAAGTTGGTATCAGTAGAAAGGAAGGAAAGTGTAAAGTCTACAAGCAACCCAACGTAAAAAAAAAAAAAGTGTCCTACTCTTTTAACCCCTTCACGCCCAGATCTTTCCTTGACTATAAAAAATTGTATGTTGTCCAGCCATAAAATTACGAAAAGTAACTGAATATACCAAATTAGTTAGTGGACAAGGATACTAAACAGGTCATATCTATAAAATATTACTTATAGTCACTAAAAATCGTCTAATGGTACCCAAATTACAATGGAAATTACGTTCTGGGCCTCAAGGGGTCAATGGGCGTGAAGGGTTGGTGAAGACTGTGCCGCGTGGATCGTACCTGTTGCGTTCATGTTCCGTTGTGTCTTAATATTCGTTCAAGTTATAATGAGATTTAATTGAGTGATAATATATAGAAAACAGTTTTTGCTTTAGTTCAAGAAAAATAGGAAAATAATGAAAGCAGCATATTATAACCAATATATATATATAACTCAGACACACACACACACACACACACACACACACACACACACACACACACACACACACACACACACACACACACACACACACACACACACACACAGGTCAGGGAAGGCCAGAATGTGATGAATAAAAAAATAATCAGAAGCTGGAGTATTATAAATATAACAACATATAATTATAGCAAGAATATTAGGAGAGAGGAAACTTATATGTGACTGGGGAACCTGTATGTGAATGGGGAACCTGTATGTGACTGGGGAACCTGTATGTGACTGGGAAACCTGTATGTGAATGGGGAACCTGTATGTGACTGGGAAACCTGTATGTGAATGGGGAACCTGTATGTGACTGGGAAACCTGTATGTGAATGGGGAACCTGTATGTGACTGGGAAACCTGTATGTGACTGGGGAACCTGTATGTGACTGGGAAACCTGTATGTGAATGGGGAACCTGTATGTGACTGGGGAACCTGTATGTGAATGGGGAACCTGTATGTGACTGGGGAACCTGTATGTGAATGGGGAACCTGTATGTGACTGGGGAACCTGTATGTGAATGGGGAACCTGTATGTGACTGGGGAACCTGTATGTGAATGGGAAACCTGTATGTGAATGGGGAACCTGTATGTGACTGGGAAACCTGTATGTGACTGGGAAACCTGTATGTGACTGGGGAACCTGTATGTGACTGGGGAACCTGTATGTGACTGGGGAACCTGTATGTGACTGGGGAACCTGTATGTGACTGGGGAACCTGTATGTGACTGGGGAACCTGTATGTGACTGGGGAACCTGTATGTGACTGGGAAACCTGTATGTGACTGGGAAACCTGTGTGACTGGGAAACCTGTATGTGACTGGGAAACCTGTGTGACTGGGAAACCTGTATGTGACTGGGAAACCTGTATGTGAATGGGAAACCTGTATGTGACTGGGAAACCTGTATGTGACTGGGGAACCTGTATGTGACTGGGAAAACCTGTATGTGAATGGGGAACCTGTATGTGAATGGGGAACCTGTATGTGACTGGGGAACCTGTATGTGACTGGGAAACCTGTATGTGACTGGGAACTGTATGTACTTGGGAAACCTGTATGTAAGGAACTGTTAGCAGGGAAACTGGAGTGAATGGGGAACTTATGGACATGGGTAACCGTAAGTAAACTGGGGAAAGTAAGTAAGATGGAATCGTAGTGAGGAAGGTAACTAATGTGACTAGAAAAAAAAAAGTGTCTACTTTGAACCCTTACGTCGAGCTGCTGGAAAAAATGATGTTTCAGCCATAAATTATACTGATTATACCTATTATTAGAAGAATATTTACTAGACGCTCAATATCTAGAAAAATATACTAGCATAAAATTTGGGTCAGTGGTCCAAGGTCATGTAAGTCACGTTCGGCCTCAGGGGTCATGGGTGAGGTGTGAAACTGTGCGGTGGTCACTGTGGTCAGTCGTAGGTCAGTATGTTCAGGTTCATGGATTATTGTGTAATAGAAAAAATTGGTTATTCAAGAAAATGGAAAAATGAGCAGATATATAACAAAAAAAATAAAACCAGAGTACAAAACACAAAACACACATAAGCACAACAAAACACACAAAACAAAAAAAAACACACACACACAACAGCAGAGTCAGATTAAAAAAAAAAAATAGACTGAGATATATATAACAATTAAATAAAGAAAGATTAGAGAGAGAAACCTCATTTGTCAATGGCACCTTAGTGAATGGAACCTGTCGTACTGGACCCCTTAGCCCCCCCACTGGACCCCTGTAGTATGAACCTTATGCCTGGAACCACGTATAGACATTGGGGACCCTGATGTGCTGAGGCCCCCTTATGTGAATGAACCCCCAGAAACGGGACCTGTATGTCTGGGAAAACCTGAACTGGCAACTATGACTGGAATCGCTAGGCTGCGGAATATTGAATGGTGAACCTGTATGTGACTGGTATGTGCCACTGAAGACGGGGAAGTATAACCTAACTGGACCATGCTCTCGGGAACCTGTATGTAATGTGATTATGTGACTGGGAAACTGTATGTGACGGGGAAACTTAGTGGAATGGGGACTGAGTGTATTGATGGAAGCTGTAGTGGGGAGGGAAACCGTATGGACTGGAACGAGATGGACTGGGGAACCTGTATGGAACGGGAACCGTGTAGACTGGGAACGGGAAGGGAAGGGAACGAAGGACTGGGGAACGGAAGTGACTGGGAACTGTATGTGACTGGGGAACCGTATGTGACGGGAACTGTAGGGAATGGGGAACCTGTATGGACTGGGGAACCTGTATGTGAATGGGAAACCTGGGTATGTGAATGGGGAACCTGTATGTGACTGGGAACCTGTATGTGACTGGGAAACCTGTATGTGACTGGGGAACCTGTATGTGACTGGGAAACCTGTATGTGACTGGGGAACCTGTATGTGACTGGGGAACCTGTATGTGACTGGGGAACCTGTATGTGACTGGGGAACCTGTATGTGACTGGGAAACCTGTATGTGACTGGGAAACCTGTGTGACTGGGAAAAACCTGTATTGTGAATGGGAACCTGTATGTGAATGGGGAACCTGTATGTGAATGGGGAACTGTATGTGAATGGGGAACCTGTATGTGACTGGGGAACCTGTATGTGAATGGGGAAACCTGTATGTGACTGGGGAACCTGTATGTGAATGGGGAACCTGTATGTGAATGGGAACCTGTATGTGACTGGGAACCTGTATGTGAATGGGGAACCTGTATGTGACTGGGACCTGTATGTGAATGGGGAACCTGTATGTGACTGGGGAACCTGTATGTGACTGGGGAACCTGTATGTGAATGGGGAACCTGTATGTGAATGGGGAACCTGTATGTGAATGGGGAACCTGTATGTGAATGGGGAGCCTGTATGTGAATGGGGAACCTGTATGTGAATGGGGAACCTGTATGTGAATGGGGAACCTGTATGTGACTGGGGAACCTGTATGTGAATGGGGAACCTGTATGTGAATGGGAAACCTGTATGTGAATGGGAAACCTGTATGTGAATGGGGAACCTGTATGTGACTGGGGAACCTGTATGTGAATGGGAAACCTGTATGTGAATGGGAAACCTGTATGTGACTGGGGAACCTGTATGTGACTGGGGAACCTGTATGTGACTGGGAAACCTGTATGTGACTGGGGAACCTGTATGTGACTGGGGAACCTGTATGTGAATGGGAAACCTGTATGTGACTGGGGAACCTGTATGTGAATGGGGAACCTGTATGTGACTGGGAAACCTGTATGTGACTGGGAAACCTGTATGTGACTGGGGAACCTGTATGTGAATGGGAAACCTGTATGTGACTGGGGAACCTGTATGTGAATGGGGAACCTGTATGTGAATGGGGAACCTGTATGTGAATGGGGAACCTGTATGTGACTGGGAAACCTGTATGTGACTGGGAAACCTGTATGTGAATGGGAAACCTGTATGTGAATGGGGAACCTGTATGTGACTGGGGAACCTGTATGTGACTGGGAAACCTGTATGTGACTGGGAAACCTGTATGTGAATGGGAAACCTGTATGTGAATGGGGAACCTGTATGTGACTGGGGAACCTGTATGTGACTGGGAAACCTGTATGTGACTGGGGAACCTGTATGTGACTGGGAAACCTGTATGTGAATGGGAAACCTGTATGTGAATGGGAAACCTGTATGTGAATGGGAAACCTGTATGTGACTGGGAAACCTGTATGTGACTGGGAAACCTGTATGTGAATGGGAAACCTGTATGTGACTGGGAAACCTGTATGTGACTGGGAAACCTGTATGTGACTGGGAAACCTGTATGTGACTGGCGGGAAAGAATGTCAGGCGATTTTTTTTTTTAAAAACACGAATATTTTGACTAGATCCACAAAAGAGAGAAAAACAAGCAAGAGGTACGTTGGTCAGGTCAGGTCAGGTCAGGTCAGGTCAGGTCAGGTCAGGTTAGGTCAGGTTAGGTTAGGTCAGGTTAGGTTAGGTTGTACATGGAAAAAAAGGTAAATATCTGAATGAATACCAAGTGGAATAAAAAAAAAAAAAAAACAGGAGTATCAGGAAAAATAAAAATCTACACATGAATGAATATAAAGTTTGAAAAAAAAAAAAAAAAAAAAAAAAAAAAAAACGCAAGAGTATCAGTAAGAAAAAAAGTAAATAGATGAATGAATACCAAGTTAAAAAAGGAAAGTTGTGAGCAAAACTACTCTCCTTTGTCTAAGTCACTTGTTCAACCTTCCCCCTCCTCCCCTCTTCACCCCCCCTCCCCCCTTCACTACACCCCCCCCACCACGTAACACACTTCCGCTCCTGTGCGTAAGTCCCCAACCTTGAGCTCCCCCCCCCCTTCCCCCCCCATGAAAACCGCTCCTTGCATGTACTACCGTCAACAACACTATAGTCGCCACTGCACTAATATCGCCAGGCGCCATATATTACGAATGTTAGCATCACTACAGATTTGTATGTGCCACTGAAGACCGGTAAGTACATAACCTAAACTACTGTGCATGCCTCTTCAGTGGCACATACAAGTCTGTATTGATGTTAAAATTCGTAATATATGGCGCCTGGCGACATTAGTGCAGTGGCGACTGTAGTGTTATTGACGGTAGTGGAGGAGGGGGAGGGGAAAAGAGGAAAGGAAGGGAAGGGAAGGGAAGGGAAGGGAAGGAGGGAAGGGAAGGGAAGGGAAGGGAAGGGACTGGAAGGGAAGGGAAGGGAAGGGAAGGGAAGGGAAGGAAAAGGAGGGAAAGGAAGGGAAGGGAAGGGAAGGGAAGGGAACCTAGGGAACCTTGTTACTTAAATGTTCCGTTCAGTAAAGTTACGTTGTTGAGTTATACTATAGATAGAATGTTAGTTGGGACAGTTTTTTTTTTCGTTCTGTCAGCCATTAAATACTTCTGCCATTTAAAATATTTCTTATAATAGAAGTACGAAATATTTTAAATGGCAGAAGTGTTTAATGACGGACAGTTCACAGCAATTATTATTATTTTACTATTATTGTTATTTTAGTTAAGCACAGTTAGCACAGTCATTGTTATTTTATTTACTATTGACTGTTACTTTCATTGTTATTATTATTGTTCCCTTCCACTACTACTACAACCTATAATGGTGGAAAATTACAACCCCACTGGTGGATATATTATGAAACGCTAGGTATGAGCGAACATTAAAGAGACGGGGGGGGGGGGTATTTGTGATCACCATTCTCTTCCTGCCGGTAGTGCGGAGAAGAGATTTATTTGTCATCGTCATTGTCATCATTATTGTCATCATCATTGTCATCATCATTGTCATAATCATTGTCATTATCATTGTCATCATTATTGTCATCATTACTGTCATCATCATTGTCATCATCATTGTCATCGTCATTGTCATCATCGTTGTCATCATTATTGTCATCATCATTGTCATCATCATTGTCATTGTCATCATCGTTGTCATCATTATTGTCATCATTATTGTCATCGTCATTGTCATCATCGTTGTCATCATTGTTGTCATCATTATTGTCATCATTATTGTCATCATCATTGTCATCATCATTGTCATAATCATTGTCATTATCATTGTCATCATTATTGTCATCATTGCTGTCATCATCATTGTCATCGTCATTGTCATCATCGTTGTCATCATTATTGTCATCATTATTGTCATTATCATTGTCATCATTATTGTCATCATTACTGTCATCATCATTGTCATCATCATTGTCATCATCATTGTCATCATCATTGTCATCATTATTGTCATCATTATTGTCATCATTATTGTCATCATTATTGTCATCATCATTGTCATCATTATTGTCATTATCATTGTCATCATTATTGTCATTATCATTGTCATTATCATTGTCATCATTATTGTCATTATCATTGTCATCATTATTGTCATCATTATTCACGGTATCACCACCACCAGCCATAGCAACACCAAGGTCTCTCTCTCTCTCTCTCTCCCCTCTTCTCTTCTCTTCTCTTCTCTTCTCTTCTCTTCTCTTCTCTTCTCTTCTCTTCTCTTCTCTTCTCTTCTCTTCTCTTCTCTTCTCTTCTCTTCTCTTCTCTTCTTTCTTTTCTTTCTTTCTTTCCTCTTTCTTCTTCTTTCTCTTTCTTTCTTTCCTTCCTTCTTCTCTTCTTTCTTTCTTTCTTTTCTTCCTTTCCTTTCCTTTCTTTCCTTTCCTTTCTCTTCCTTTCTTTTCTGTTTTCTTGTCTTTCTTTCTTTCTTGTCTTGTTCTTTTCTTGTCTTGTTTCTTTCTTGTCTTTCTTTTTCTTTGTCTTGTCTTTTCTTTTCTTGTCTTTTCTTTTCTTTTCTTTTCTTGTCTTGTTCTTTCTTGTTCTTTTCTTTCTTTTCTTTTCTTTTCTTTTCTTTCTTTTCTTTCTTCTTTCTCTTCTCCTTCTCTTCTCTCTTCTCCTCCCCTTTCTCCTCTCCTTCTCCTTCTCTTCTCTCTCTTCCCCTTTCCCCTCTCTCTCCTTCTCTTCTCTTCTCTTCTCTTCTCTTTCTCTTTCTCTTTCTCTTCTCTTTCTCTTCTCTCTTTCTCTCTCTTTCTCTTTCTCTTCTCTTCTCTTTCTCTTCTCTTCTCTTCTCTTTCATTCTCTTCTATCTTCTCTTCTCTTTGCTTTCTCTTTCTCTTTCTTCCTCTCCGACTATCTCTCTTCTCTCTCTTCTCTCTCTCTCTTCATCTCTATCTCTCTATCTCTATCCATTGAACTATCTATCTATCCATTGAACTATCTATCTATCTATCTATCTATCCATTGAACTATCTATCTATCTATCTATCTATCCATTGAACTATCTATCTATCTATCTATCTATCCATTGAACTATCTATCTATCTATCTATCTATCCATTGAACTATCTATCTATCTATCTATCTATCCATTGAACTATCTATCTATCTATCTATCTATCCATTGAACTATCTATCTATCTATCTATCTATCCATTGAACTATCTATCTATCTATCTATCTATCCATTGAACTATCTATCTATCTATCTATCTATCCATTGAACTATCTATCTATCTATCTATCTAACGCGATAATAAGTATTCTCTCAGTTTCTTATAAAAGCAACGTTCTAAAAACACACAAAACAATAAAGTCATGATATAATTGTAGCATTTCACAGCATTTCGCCATTGTCTTACGGGTGGGATCACAGAGATCAAGAAATAAGCGTTCACGTATATAATAATGGTTTCAAGTTATAAATGGTTTCGAGCTAGATAAGTTCATATTTAGAAATGGTATCAAGCTAGATAAGGTTCAGATTTTGGAAATATATAGGAAAACATTGGTTTACTAATAGGGTAGACGAGGAGTGGAACAAACTCAGCAAGCCTGTGGTAAGTGCAAGGACAGTAGATATTGTTAAGAAAAGGTTAGACATATTTATGGATGAAGACAACAGATGGTGGGTGTTAGGTGTACTACAGGAGCTGCCTGGAGTAGGTCAACTGGCCTCTTGTAGCCTCCTTATTTTATTGCGTTTTTCTTATGTTCTTATGTTATCTTGCAGTTAAGAGGAGGAGATGCTATCCATGGAGAAGCCTGGCGAGACACAACTTTTACACACACAAAACATACAATAATCAGATAGTTGTACCATTTCACAGCATTTCGTCATTGTTCTCGTGAATGTGGTACGGTAGATGAAGAGATACTAATGTTAACGTGATCTTTGCAGGCAAGGGCCCGTCCACGGAGGAGCAGCAGGGGGCGTACCCGTGGGTGGTGACGCAGCTCTCGGGGCGCCGCGTGCCCGTGGTGCAGGCGTACGCGTTCGGCAAGTACCTGGGGAGGCTGGAGGTGTCCTTCGACGACAGGGGCGAGGCGGTGGCCTGGAGCGGCAACCCTCTCCTGCTGGACGCCAACGTGGCCAAAGGTGGGTGTTGACCTAGCTGTGTTTTACAGGGCCTGAGCTACACTCGTGGGTCCCGTCTCCGTATCTACATTTATCCAGTCTTTCTTTCATCTGGTGCACATTCTTTGTTGATATCACCTCATTTAGTCCATTCCAAACTTGTACATTTCTATGAGG
>JACEEZ010019941.1:35000-57500 GCA_016584305.1 Chionoecetes opilio | reverse complement strand
GATGTGAGACATGGACACTAAATAGCGACTTGAAGAGGCGAATCCATGCCTTTGGTAATAAGTGTCTTCGTAGAATCATGGAGTATTGCTGGGATGATTACGTGTCAAACCAGCGATTGCACCGTGAGACTGAATCGAGACCTATTACCTGCATAGTCCGTCAGCGCCAACTTCGGCTATATGGGCATGTGGCACGCTACCCTAAAACCGATTCTTCCCATCGGGTTGTATCTTTAAGAGACAATCCGGCGTGGAGGAGGCCAAGGGGGCGCCCACAAGGCTCATGGCTGGGGCAAGTTGATGTTTCCTGTCGAGAGTTGCTTGGTATGGGAAAGGAGCCTGCATGGGGACTCGTGCACGGTGACCCCCGGGAGTGGCGTCGTAGGGTGGGCGAGGCGACGCGCCCCCCGGCGTATGCCTCCAATGATTGATAGATTGTATCCAGGGTGCATATTCACGAAGTCTGGAACAGTATGTCGCGCCCACTCTTGAACAAACCCGTATAGAGTTGGGACATATGCATCCCGAGTTTTCTCTCTCTCTCTCTCTCTCTCTCTCTCTCTCTCTCTCTCTCTCTCTCTCTCTCTCTCTCTCTCTCTCTCTCTCTCTCTCTCTCTCTCTCTCTGTGAAGCAAGTCTATAAGTGAAGCATTGTGATGTAGAAAGCGTGTCTATCAGTATACAATGGAAGCATGTAGGTTTGGTAGAGTCAATTGTTAGAAAGTAAAGGTAAGGGGATGAGTTACTGTGGTGCGGGGACTTGTGGCGAGGGGTGTGTGTATTCATCTAGTTGTATTTTACAGGTCAGAGCGATGCTCGTATGGCCCCGTCTCCATATCAACATTTTTATCATTCATCCTTAATCCTTAGTGTTGGCCGAAGCCACCACCCCGGGAGGCGGGTCACAAACCCCCGGCTAACACCCGGTACCCATTCACTGCTGGGTGGACAGGGGCTCGGGTTTTAAGAAGACTGCCCGTCTGTCTTCGCTCCGCCCGGGGATCGAACCCGGGACTTCTCGGTTGTGAGCCGAGCGTGCTAACCCTTACACTACGGAGTTCCCGATGTGTGTGTGTGTGTGTGTGTGTGTGTGTGTGTGTGTGTGTGTGTGTGTGTGTGTGTGTGTGTGTGTGTGTGTGTGTGTGTGTGTGTGTGTGTGTGTGGTGTGTGTGTGTGTGGTGTGTGTGTGTGGGTGGGTGTGTGTGTGGTGTGTGTGTGTGTGGTGTGTGTGTGTGTGTGTGTGTGTGTGTGTGTGGGTGTGTGTGGTGTGTGTGTGGTTGTGTGTGTGGTGTGTGTGTTGTGTGTGTGTGTGTGTGTGTGTGTGTGTGTGTGTGTGTGTGTGGTGTGTGTGGTGTGGGTGGTGTGGTGTGTGGTGTGGTGTGTGTGTGTGTTGATGTGTGGTGTGTGGTGGTGTGTGTGTGTGTGTGGTGTGTGTGTGTGTGTGTTGGTGTGGGTGGTGTGTGGTCTGTGTGTTGTGTGTGTGTGTGTGTGTGTGTGTGTGTTGTGTTGTGTGTGTGTTGTGTGCATGTTGTGTTGTGTTGTGTGAGTGTTTTGTGTGGAATGAATAATGTGTTGTGTAGTCATACAGTAATAAGCATCGTTTGATTTGTTTTTTGTGGTATATGATCTATTTGTTATGATCCAGAGGACACACTCATGACTTTTTCAACTGTAGGCTCGGGGCCTGCTGAGGCAGCATTTTTTTCCCCACCACTCAGCTGTAAACCCGCCAGATTTCCCGCTAGCCTCTGCATGGGACATTTTTCCGCCATCAGCTGATTCCCTAGCCAGGCCTTTATTTCATATTTCTGCTACTGAAACAATAGTTTTGGTAGTGTTAGATGCTTGTCCAAGGCATTACGTGAAGCATAAGCGCCACCAAAGCAAGGTATAGGTGTACACTGTAGTACACCGTTGACGTACGGTCACATCGCTAGAACCTGTAATATATATATATTTTTTTTTTTACTGACTTAGTGTATTCTGGTTTCTTACAAGAAAGGAAATTTCGGGGGGGGCATAGCCCCCTTGGCCCCCCCTTGGGTGCGCCACTGTATCTATCTATCTATGTGCACGGGTATGTGACGTGCGGGTGTCCCTTCTTCAGAACGCCAAGTACCCTGACGACCTGAACTGGGCGCACACCAGCCTGGCAGTGCAGAACGGCGGCGGCATCCGGGCGTCCATCAGCCAGCGGGACAACAATGGTAAACACGCCTCGCCTTGCCTCTCCCATGTACCTGTCTACCGCGTCCCCTGTACCTGTGTCCCAACTAACCTACACACCTGTGCCTAACACCTGCCCTGCTCTTGACCGGTGACGGGGTGATGCTCTGCCCTCACACACTTCTTGTTCCGCACTAATATGTCACTATACAAATAAATATAATGTTCAATATTACAAGTTTTCAGGCCCAAAGACTTAAGAGCAGCGAGAGTTTTGAGTACTCGAAGTTTCCAGCACAAAGTTTTCAGTGTTTAAAAGTGTTGTAGTCCATCAGAGTGTGAGGGGGGAGAAGAGGGGGGGGGGGGGCGAGGCCGATCCGTCCTCCTCCACACCCGGGAGGCGGGTCTGCTTAACAGGCTCTTATTACCTGTAGACTATTTTGAGATATTGCTCCTTAACGGCTGAGGCCCAACCCTTCCTTACAAAGCCGTGGCCCTCAGTGTATACAGTATAGTGAGCTTACCCGTGTGTTCAAGGATTATGTGTTTTACATGTTTTGAGCGGGTATTTTTTTGTATATGTCAAATTAATGTATGAACTATATAGTTGCTTATAATTCAGTTTTATCGTACACCTAGGCTCAATAATTGATACCATAATTTGTTGGACCCTATATCGTGATTATTATGATTATAGAAAGTGTATGTTGTGGCAAAGACGTATACAGTAGTCTTTGGTTGTGGTCAATAAAATATAAATATCTATATCTATCTGTGTCCGGCAGGTTCGATCACGATGGAGGACGTGCTGGCGGTGGCGCCCTTCCAGAACACCCTGGACATCGTGGAGCTGCGGGGCATCCACGTCAAGCAGATGTTTGAACACTCCGTCAAGAAATACGACCCCACGGGCATGGATGGGCCTGGGGGCTTCCTGCAGGTGTCCGGTGAGTGGCCGCGGGGCAGGGGGCGCGCGGGGCAGGGGGGAGCTTCTTGAACAGGCTGCTAGAGGTGAGGGGAGGGGAGGGGGTGAGGGGGGGTAGGGATGCCACAAGCCATGCCTCATTGGGTGTCTGGACGATTCGAGCGAATACTTTTTCGACCGTTGGACAATTCGAGCGAATACTTTTTCGACCGTTGGACGATTCGAGCGAATACTTTTTCGACCGTTGGACGATTCGAGCGAATACTTTTTCGAGCGTTGGACGATTCGAGCGAATACTTTTTCGAGCGTTGGACGATTCGAGCGAATACTTTTTCGACCGTTGGACGATTCGAGCGAATACTTTTTCGAGCGTTGGACGATTCGAGCGAATACCTTTTCGAGCGTTGGACGATTCGAGCGAATACTTTTTCGAGCGTTGGACGATTCGAGCGAATACTTTTTCGAGCGTTGGACGATTCGAGCGAATACTTTTACGAGCGCCCCACAAACCTTGCTCCACTTCTCACTACCGTAGTATTGATACTTTTCATTTTGTTCTTGATATCATCTGTTACTAAACCGAACCCCACCTCTAACCTAACCTAACCTAGTCTCATTTAACTTAACTTAACCGTTTCTGGCTGAAATATCGGTAGATTTATACGTTATAATAGGCGTTATAATGCACTCACTTTTTCTTTTCATCAACGTTCACACAAACACACACAAAGGCGTAACAGATAGGCGTACGTCCTGTTTCTATAAATACTATAGGCAGTACAATCCAGGCAGAGGGGAGTGAGATCAGGTCAGGTACTACCCTGTGTGTGTGTGTGTGTGTGTGCATTACCTGACGTGACCTCACTGGTACCCTTTACCGCAAATAACACTTTAGTCTCCAGCTGCAATAATGTCGCCAGCCGCCAAATATTACAAATTATAGCATCACTACTGATGTGTATGTGCCACTGAAGATGATACACAGTAGTTTATATCATGACTGTATAATCTACCCTGTTTCAGTGTTGTTTTATGCTTTGTAGCTGCAAGTATATACGGTTTCAAATTTCCCAACTGGTTTTTTTTTCGCGCGACGACGACGGCGGGAGGACACTCAGAACATAAACACTAATTGGCGACCTTATTGTTGATCGCCACTCTTGTGATATTTTTGAAATGTGTTCATTTATAGCCATAATATGACACAGATGAAGACACAAAATGACAGACTCTCCAGATAGCCCCTTTTAACTTTCCTGAAATCATGGATGTAGAAATGTAAGTATTAACGTTACCAAAAATTTGCTGAAAATGCAAATCCTCAAGGAGGATTATCACAACAATTATCGTCAAGAAGGATTATCACGACCGGACTTTGACCTGATTAGGACCTCAGCCGTGACCTCTCACGGAGGTCACATCCTACTGACATCCCTAGGAATGAGTAATTATATTGACCTGGGGCATGCCACACCTTAATTTCATTCACACCTCCAAGGCCCAACCCCATTCAGCCTCTCTCTAACTTCTAATATCTAATATCAAACTTGTAATATACTATATAAGGAGAGAGACTCAGAGAGACTGTCAGACACAGTTACTCTCTACTACAGCTGCCGTGATCAGATGAGGATATAAAATAGCTTGCGTGAGTGACTTGCAAGTTGCAATACAAGAGTTTAGAAAATACATGACATGTCCGTGCATTCATGCATAGAAATAACACGTACTGTTGCAATGAGTTTAACCCACAGAGGAAATGCTGTCACTTTACAAAGGACATTTATTCCAATGCTGACGATCAGGAGTATGTTGATATACCTGATATATAAATGTTAAGAAAAAAACACATTGTTGGCCTATAGCATGAATGGGTATGTATCCTAATATATATATATATATTATAATATATATATTATATATATATTAATTATATATATATATATATATAATAAATATATATATATACTATATATATACATATATATATCATATATAATATATATAATACTAATTATATATATACATATAATATATATATAATTCATATATATATATATATACATATATATATATAATATACATAATATATATATATATATATTATAACATATATATATAATATATACATATATATATATAAATATATATATATATATATATATATATCATATATATATATATATACATATATATACATTATATATATATATAACATATAATATATATATATATACATATATATATATATTAAAATATATATAATACATATATATATATATATATATATATATATATATATATACATATATATATATATATACATTATATTATATGTACATATATAACTATTGTAAATATTATATATTATATATTCATGTATATATTATACATGTATATTATACATAATAACATTTATAATATATATTATACAGTATATATATATATGATATTATATAGTTGTTTTTATAGGTGTAATTACTTGTCAAATACTTTTTCCCTTTTGTGTAATCTTTCAGTGGTCTGAGCCTCATACATACACAACGATTTACATATTCTGGGTGATTTGTGTCGGGCTTTTAGACCGAGGTCGCCGTTTGGGCTCTTTTGGGATGAGATTGGGTGGAAACTGTAGTGTGCGACTGCAATCTGTCCCCACCTAGGGTCTCTGTATAAAGGTACTCTAACCCCACCGGGTGCACCCACCACCTAGGGTCTCTGTATAAAGGTACTCTAACCCCACCGGGTGCACCACCACCTAGGTCTCTGTATAAAGGTACTCTAACCCACGGTGTTGCACCAACCACCTAGGGTTCTCTGTATAAAGTACTCTAACCCCACGGGTGCACCCACACATAGGGATTCTGTATAAAGTACTTAACGCCCAACGGGTGCACACCTTCCTCTGTCGTCACATACCAAACTTGTTTGGAACATTGTTCCAAATGTTACACTATGAAAACAATAGAAGTAAAATTTACGTAGGCGAGGAGATATAAATGTATAGACTAAACTATGACTATGACTATAGGCGAGGAAGGGGGAGGAAGTGAGGATGTGTCTATGTGGTGAAGGGTGGCCAAGGGATTAATAGGTGTCGGAGGAGTAACAAACTGTGACTGACAAAATTTTTGTCTTTACTCCAAACAAAAATTGAATGAAATATTAATATAGTAGACTTATAACGGGGAACGTGAATGTTTGATGACTTGACTGAAAGAAGTACACATTTATTCCCTTGTTACTCATTAGAATGTAGGTGAGTAGAGAGAGAGAGAGAGCAGAGCGAGAAAGAGATGAGAGAGGAGAAGAAGCCGAGAGACTGGAGAGAGAGAGAGGAGGAGAGAGAGAGGAGAGATGACAGAGAACGAGAAAGAACTGAGACTAGAGAAGAACAGAGAAGTAGATGAGCAGAGATGGAAGGAGCAGATAGACGCGAAAGGATGGAAGCAGAGAGAGAGAGAAGAGGGAGAGACGGAAAAGAGAGAGCAGGAGAGAGGGCACCGAAGGATGAGAGAGAGAGACTGGAAGCAGGGGAAGAGGACGTAGAAGAGAGATGAGTAGAGAGAGAGAGAGAAGAGAATGTGAACAGCTTGCCAAGAGGTTTGAAGAGTTAGTAGAAGATCATAGACAGAAAGTTAGTCCATATGGTTAACGAGATGAAGCAGAAGTCGATAAACAGCGAAACTTGTCTGTAGTGGCGATCCGCACAAGACCGACCGCGACTATAGCCGTGGCGCGGCAGTCAGCGGTGTTGTGGTGGGATCGGGATTCAGGACGAAAAAATCAGATGTCTAAACCAGGAATCGCCAGAAAGACTCTCTGTAGAAGATACAAAAACAAGCAATTGTCTTAGTCCTTATGTTAATAGCATGCGTGTTAGTAGGCATATCTATCCTAGCCGAATAGCGTCCTCGTCGAATAGTCATCCAGCTGAAAAGTCATTTCGCTCGAATAGCGTACCTCCGCTCGAAAAGCACTTCGCTCGAATGTCTTCAATAGCTCTCCGAAAAGCATTCGCTCGAATCGTCTTTCGCTCGAAAGGTCTCGCTCGAAAGGTCATCGCCGAATGCTTCATAGCGCTCGCTCGAGAGAACTGTCTGTCCTCATCGTCTTTCGCGTCTGCGTTTCCAGCTGAAAGTCACGCCGGATCGTGCTTCGCCGATTCGTCTCTGTAAAGCACGCTCGGTCGTTATCTGGTCAATAAGCTTCGCCTGAAGAGGTCGTCTGCATAGGGGCCTGGGCGACTCGGAGGGCGTGCAGAGATGATCGTGTGTCCCGCCAGGCGGCGACGGCTACTCCGTCATCAACGACAACAAGATCAACCACCACCTCACCGGTGTGTGTGTGTGTCTGTGTCTGTGTCTGTGTCTGTGTCTGTGTTCATCTAGCTGCAGTATACAGGGCCTGAGCTATACTAATGAGGTCCTGCCTCCGTATCTATATTTATCAAGCTTTACTTTAAATTGCTGCACACTGTTTGCCGCTAAGATAATGAATCCTTGATAACTGTGTGTTACGCCCTCAGGCATGCTGGACACGGACGTGTACGTTCAGTACGTGAGCCAGATGACGCCCATCTACCAGGGCACCGAGAACCGCATCCTGTTCATCGACTCCTCGAAGCTGTGTGCCGGTGAGGGCACCCTCCTGCCCTCCACCTCCACCTACCTCACCTCCACGCAGGAGGACGGTGACGCGGTGGCGGGGGCGGTGCGCCCCTCCATAACCCTGGGGGCGGCGTGGGCCTTGGTGGTGGTGGCGGGGGTGTGGGGAACACTGTAGTGGGTCGGGGTGGAGGCCCCCTGTACCCTGGGGGCGCTGGGCCTTCCACTTCTGGGTGGATTCCGTGGTTACCAAAAAGACAAGGTCGCCAGCCAGCCAGGGTGTCACAGGCATTAACACTGGTTACCAGGCCTTCACCGCGGCGGTGTTGGCGGCACACACCACATCACTGTATATATCACACACACTCCAGACACTGCAATGTAGGGGCGACAGTCACTGTGGCGACACTCCCGGCACCAAGCCGCGGGCGGCCACGTGCCCGCCGCTGACTGACCCCACGCCCAGGGCGTGGTGCTAACGCGACGTGACCCTGCTGACGCCCGCACGCCACCCAGGACGGTGAGCCAGCCTGCCGGGGCCTGCCGGGGCCTGCACGGCGCCGGGACGCGGCCAACACCTGCACCCTGACCGACCAGACAACTATATATGGACACGTTTACCTACATTTAGCTCTAAGACTTTTATTGTTAATCAATACCCTTTCTATTATATAGTTGAAGTTATTCTGTTACAAGAACCACTGTGATGCGGAACGCCGCGCGGGACCACTATAGTACGGGACAGACTTTATACCTTGTTATAATAAACTTTTCAATGGTTCCATTAATGCCGTGTTTGAGTTCCAATGATTTGTTTGTTGACCCACTGACTCACACTGGACTGGCTGCGGGGCACCCACCTCCACCCTCACCTGCCTCGCGACGCCCACACCTGCCACCTGACTCACGCCCACACCTGCACACACGCCCAGCCAGGTGTGGGCCAACACTGCGCCTCTCCACCTCCCCCTCTGTAGGGTTGTTGCTTCCCGCCTCTATCACTCCAACAGCCGCTGAGCACACTTGCCGCACACTTACCCTTCAGCACCCCTTTGTTAGACTCTACATAACGCGACCCATTCTTCCCTTACTGTAGCGTCTGCCTTATGTGCGAATGCTTTCTCTGCATGAAGTATAAGCATGTATATATTTTCTTCTTTCCTACACACAACATAACCACCACCTCGCCTCTTATCTTCCTCTCCTATGAAGTGTTCCTGCGGCAACAACTACAGACCTACAAACACGCTTATTGGTGTCCCTCCTTCACACGGACGCCACCATAAACACTAACAACTATCCACTGATCCTCTACACTTCCCTCACTCCTCTCATGGCCTATTTTCCTGCCATTTAACCCCTTGAGACCCAGAACGTAATTTCCATTGTAATTTGGGTATCATTAGACGATTTTTAGTTAATATAAGCAATGTTTTATAGTTATGACCTGTTTAGTATTCTTGGCGACTAACTAATTTGGTATATTAAGTCACTTTTCGTAATTCTATGGCTAACAACAGACGATTTTATATAGCAAAGGAAAAATCTGGGCTTGAAGGGGTTAACAGCCGTGAGTATAATCTTTAAAGTATCTACTATTACCCCATTTCACACTTAAGATATGTATTGCATTCCTTCCTTATTGCATGCTAGCTCAGAACACATGGGGTCTATTACTATTATATATATTATCTTTTTTTTCATCACAATAGACTGGCCAAGGGCAAAACACTATGCTAACCTATTACTATCTATCTATTATTACTATCCTGTTGTTACTATCTTGTGCACCATTGTTATTCCTATAGCATCTCTTTTACCCTTATAGAACCAGTAAGTCATTTTTTTCTCTTTGTCTGCCATGCATATCCTTATCATCTTTCCCTTCCTCAAGATTATGCTCATTTTCATTTTTATTTCCTTTTTAATGTTTTTCTAAATATGTGTGCACTGTTCTTTCTTGTTTGTCTATCATGACCTTTTTATCAGGTATTATTCCTTGACGTAACTTTCTATCATCTTAGCTCTTCCATTCTCTTCCCTTAAAGACGTGTAGAGTATAGACCATATTGACCTTCCTTCTCCTTAAAACCTTAACTATAACTTCCCCATTCTCTGTAGCTTCCTTATTTTCATATGTTCTATTCCCTTCCTTTATTGACGTATAGACCAGTTTTCCCTTCCTTCACTTTACAACCTTAGCTTTATCTTTCTCATTCTTGGTAGCTTCTTTAGTTTCTTATATTTTTATGTTCTATTCTCGTATATAGACCAGAGCTTCCCCTTCCTTCACTTTACAACCAAAACTTTCCAATTCTCTTCCCTTATAGACGTATAGACCAGAGTTTCACCTTCCTCCATCTGTACCTTCTCCTCGCCCCTTCCCCGCAGCCCCGCAGCCCCGCACGAGGTTCACGGAGCCCGGGGCGTCACAAGAGGGCGCCGCCAAGGACCCGCTAGCCGTCATGCAGCAACACGACTTCCCAGCCTCACCAGCGCCACCCAATGCAACGATATAATTCTAGGGGTTTATAGAACTGTCGCTGATGGGAATTCTCGCCGAAACACCAACTGAGAACTCTCGCCGACGTGGAAATGTTAACCTAACCTGGACATTGGGACCTAACTTAACCTAACTGATCAAGATTTTGCTTGTATTTGATCCCTGAATGCAGAAACACGGGTAAAACTTGATTAAATGTATATATTGGGTCCTGTAATATCAAGAATTAGAACACTCACCGACGGCGGCGAGAATTCCTATCAGCGACAGTTCCAGGTACCATTCTAGGGTGGTAAATGATTGGAAGAGACTCAGTCGTCAGGTAGTTAGTGCGGGGTCAATAGGGAGTTTAATTAAATTCAGGGAGAAAGGGAGTTTAATTGAAAGTATGCGGTTCAGTTTTGGTCTCCGTATTACAGGATGGATATAGCTTTGTTAGAATCAGTGCAGAGAAGGATGACCAAAATGATGCATGGGATGCGTAACTTAAGTTATGAGAAGAGATTGAAGCTATTAAATTTACACTCACTCGAGAGACGTAGAGTAAGGGGCGATCTGATAGTGTTTAAGTGGTTAAAGGGACACAATAAAGGAGAGGTAGGAAAAGTTCTTACGGCTAGTAATCAGGGTAGAACAAGAAGTAACGAATTCAAGCTGGAAAAGCGTAGATTTAAAAAAGAAATAGGGAAAAACTGGTTCTCAAATAGGGTGGTGAATGACTGGATTGGACTCAGTAGACAGGTAGTTAGTGCAGAGTCATTAGGGAGCTTTAAAGGAGGTTAGATCATTTCATGGATGGGGATGAAAGGTGGATGTAGGTAGTGTTAAGTAACAGGAACTACCACGTGTAGGTCTCACGGCCTCTAGAAGCCTCTTTATTTTCTTATTATGTTATCGCCACCCAATGCAAGGATATCCTAGCTACCCTTCAAATCTTCTCTTTCTCTCTGATAGTGTCTCAAAGAAAACTGTGACGCGTCAAGGTACAATAGAAGGGATACTAAAGAGAAACTCAGACTCCAACAATGTATGACAGAAAATGTGGTTTTACAGGGGAAATTGCAACGTATACTATGACAAACCACATTAAGCAAATTTTTCGCAATACAACCGACGAAAGCTTATTTTACACGTCACGATTGTACCAGTGCATTTTTAAAGCAAATTTTACTGGGCGACATTCTTTGGATATCCAGAAAGGTAGTAGGCATATCTGTTAAAATATAGTTTTTTGGATACATCACTTCCCCTTTTGTATGTTGTGTATAAATAAAGATCATATGCAGTAATAAGAGTGCACTTCTGGATCTAGGTAGCACACACAGATATGATGAACCATTGTATCCAGGAAGGATTTTATGAACAAATATCTTGTCGCCCAGTAGCTTAAAATTGTTCTTACTGGGCGACAGTTTTTCATCACTGGGAGACATTTTGGTCGCCCAGTTGTGATGTTAAAAAATGCACTGGATTGTACCATTATAGTGAAAATCAAGATCTGTAGACTTTTAATATAGTATAGTCTGTATGTCTATTAATCTTGACTGAGAACAAAGATAGGATAACACCCACACACCACACTATGGATAAAAGTCTTATGATCAAATCTTATGATCAAATCTTATAATAAGTAGTATTAATTAATGAGTTTCTCAGGTAGGTGAGGGGATGAGACCAAGAGAGAGGGGGAGAGAGAGAGAGAGAGAGAGAGAGAGAGAGAGAGAGAGAGAGAGAGAGAGAGAGAGAGAGAGAGAGAGAGAGAGGGGACAGGGAAAGGGCACAGAGATTTATAGTGGACAAAAAACAACGAAGATAATTATTACCAAGTAGATAGGGTACACACACACACACACACACACACACACACACACACACACACACACACACACACACACACACACACACACTGAGAGAGAGAGAGAGAGAGAGAGAGAGAGAGAGAGAGAGAGAGAGAGAGAGAGAGAGAGAGAGAGAGAGAGAGAGAGAGAGAGAGATGGCAGTGGTAGGATACATTTACATTCAAGACTTCAGTATTTCACCATTGTATGTATGCATGTACGTATGTATGTAGTATGTGTGTACGTATGTATGTAGTATGTATGTATGTTTTTATCTATTAACTTAACTATTTTATTTCAATATTTATGACTTATATCGAGTTGGGTGAACTTTCTTATCAACACACACACACACACACAACACACACACACACACACACACACACACGTTATATAAATAAATAATTGATATAGTATGTAGTACGTGTATGTATACTTGAAAAAAATTATATGTAAGTTTCTTATATTCGCACTTTTCATAACCTTTTCTACTTATGAGTAATGGTAGATGACGTGGAGGAGGAGGAGGAGGAGGAGGAGGAGGAGGGGGAGGAGGGAGGAGGGGGAGGAGGAGGAGGGGGAGGAGGGGGAGGAGGAGGGGGAGGAGGACACGTGGAAGATAATGTGGAAGAGGAAGAGACACGTACACAAGATGGAGATGAAGGTGGAGGAGGAGGAGGAGGAGGAGGCGGAGGAGGGATGAATACATAGGAATACATAGGAGTAACAGATACCAGGAGACTTATTGGTCTATAACGAGGGTATCTGCTGACCTGTATACTACTAACTATCAATTACATGTAAGAGAATAGTTAGAAAAGGATACCATGCCCTTAAAGAAGATAGGAACATGGAAGTTTCAGAGTGAAGGATGAGAGGATAGGAAGTAAGCTAAGTAAAAACTTCTGCTAACACTATAGTCTGTTTTCTTTAACGAGGCAAAAAATCCTGCCCCCTTGCTGCTTACTGACTGATATTTGATGCCAGGAGAAGGGAATACTACGCTTCTTCTAAATTTCAGCTGTATTTTATCATAGTTAACCCTATTATCAGGTAAACATAGGCATCATTTTAAGCATGAGACCTTAATATTGAATGGAATTTTTGCCTCGTTAAATAAAATAGACTATAATCAATACCGGAAATGTTAATAATATAACTCGCGGGGCAATATCAAAACCCATTTACTTTACAGTTCGCGTCTAGTCTGTTTTTAAATGTAGCTATTGTGCTGGCCTCGACATTACCATGCATTCATTACATTATAGCTAACATTTGCTGGTAATTTGTTCCACCGATTGACAACTCTTGACATTGAATTAATTTTTTGGAGATCTGTGATGAAACGCTGACCATTCAGTTTTAAATCATTGTTTCTTGTTATCGTTTGCCTCCTCAGCAGAAGGAGGAGGAGGAGGGGGAGGAGGAGGAGGAGGAGGAGGAGGAGGAGGAGGAGGAGGAGGAGGACACGTGGAAGATAATGTGGAAGAGGAAGAGACACGTACACAAGATGGAGATGAAGGTGGAGGAGGAGGAGGAGGAGGCGGAGGAGGGATGAATACATAGGAATACATAGGAAGAACAGATACCAGGAGACTTATTGGTCTATAAGGAGGGTATCTGCTGACCTGTATACTCAATCAATCAATCATTGGGGGCATACGCCGAAGGGCGCGTCGCCTCGCCCACCCTACGACGCCACTCCCGAAGGTCACCACGCGCGAGTTCCCATGCAGGCTCCTTTCCCATACCAAGCAGCTCTCGACAAGAAACATCAACTTGCCCCAGCCACAAGCCTTGTGGGCGCCCCCTTGGCCTCCTCCACGCCGGATTGTCTCTTACAGATACAACCCGACAGGAAGGATCGGTTTCAGGGTAGCGTGCCACATGCCCATATAGCCGAAGTTGGCGCTGACGGACTATGCAGGTAATAGGTCTCGATTCAGTCTCACGGTGCAATCGCTGATTTGACACGTAATCATCCCAGCGATACCCCATGATTCTGCGAAGATACTTATTACCAAAGGCATTGATTCGTCTCTTCAAGTCACTATTTAGTGTCCATGTCTCACAACCATAGAGTAAGACAGGGATCACAAGCGACTTGAAGATCCGGATCTTTGTCCTCCTGCACAGGTACCGACAACGCCAAATACTCCCGCTGAGCGGGTCCATAACACCGTGGGCTATGCCAATCCGCCGTAAGACTTCTTGACGTGACCCGCCGTCATTATGGACTGCGCCACCAAGGTATGTAAAACTTCCAAGATCTCAATGACCTCGACACACGCATGAACAGACTGTACTGCTTCATCTAGTAAGTCTCCAAACACCTGGACCTTGGTCTTGAGCCAGGAGACCTCAAGTCCCAAAGGCTTTGCCTCCTCGTGCAGCGCCTCGAGAGCCATCACCAGGACCTCCAGCGACTCAGCAAAGATTACTGCATCATCGGCAAAAACAAGATCAGTGATCTTGGTGTTGCCGACGGATGCTCCACAATCACTTTGATCTACAACCTTGTCCAATACCCAGTCCATACAAGCGTTGAAAAGTGATGGGGCAAGGACGCACCCTTGCCTCACTCCTGTATTCACAGGAAAGAAACTGGATACACATGCCCCACACTTCACAGCACTCTCAGTCCCAGAATACAGACCAGTTATCAAACCAATAGTCCTTGCAGGAATCCCGCGAAGTCGCAGAAGATCCCAGAGTGACTCACGATGCACTGAGTCAAACGCCTTCTTGAGATCAACATAGGTTGCAAGCATCCCCTGTCGAAACTCACGTCGGCGTTCCACCAGGACACGAAGCGCTAGGATACGGTCCGTTGTTGACTTACCAGGCGTGAACCCAGACTGCTGAGGTCTCTGATGCTTCACCAGATGACTGCGAATCCGTGTCAGCAATAGATGGGCAAGCACCTTGCCTGGTACGGTGAGCAATGTAATACCGCGGTAATTGTTGCAGTCCTGACGGTCCCCTTTCCCTTTCCAGATAGGGACGACCAGCCCCCTTTTCCAGTCAGGAGGAATGGTACCTGATTGCCACACGGCAGTCAGGACAGCATGCAACCCGCGGATCATGGCCTCACCCCCAGCTTTGAGGAGCTCCGCACTGATATTACAAACACCAGCTGCCTTTCCACCCCTCAACTTTGCTACAGCCTCTCTGACTTCTTCAAGAGAGGGTGCAGCTTCGTCAATGGGAGGATCGGCATCCACTGCCCGTAACCCAGTGGTGTGAAGCTGTTCAGTTGGAGGGTCCACCGTGAACAACTGCCCAAAGTACTCAGCCCAACGAGCCATCTGCCCATCCATGTCCGACACGAGGCGCCCATCTGCTGTTCGAATAGCACTCGCCCGAGAAGGAGACTTGGAACGGAGCTTCTTCAGGGCTAGGTAGGCGGGTCGGAGATCATTAGCGTTCAAATGACCCTCGACATCCTCAGCGAGACTCCTGACATACCTCTCCTTGTCTCTCCCCAGGAGGGTTCTAGTCCGGCGTGACAGAGCCCTGTGCTGGTCCTGGTTCCCAGCCAGCCTGGCAGCGCGACTCTCCTCGATTTTCTCCAGCGTCTCCGTCGAGACAAAACCACGCCTTGACCTCGGGCGCTCCCCAAATACACTCCTTGGCAGCCTGTAGAGTTTCACGTTTGAAGGTATCCCACAGTTTTACAGGGTCCCCGAGAGCACTGAGCACATAAAACCGATTTGAGACTGCCACCGCATACTCATGAGCACATGTCAAGTCCTTCAGTTTCTCAAGATGAAACACAGTATGGTTACCTCTTGAGATTCTTCTGGACTTGATATGAAGCTTAAGTGTAGCAACAACAAGTCTGTGATCTGTTCCAAAGAACTCAGCACTCCGGTAAACCCTGCAGTTCTGGAGGATCCTCCAACGAGTACCAACGAGGATGTGGTCGATCTCCTTAGCTACCCCTCCGGCATTACTATACCATGTCCAGCAGTGCAGCTCTGGTCTCTGATACCAAGAACCTGCAATTCTCAACCTTCCGGACCTTGCAAAGTTCAGAAGCAGAGAACTGTTGGTGTTTCTGGTACCGGAGCCATGGGGACCAACACATAACTCGTAGCCATCTCTCACAGTGCCAGTAGTAGCATTGAAGTCGCCCAAGACAATGAGTGTGTCCCGAGGAGGACACTGGTCTAATACAGAGTCGAGTTTGGCGTAGAACATCTCCTTTTCTTCAGTTTTACGCATCTCGGTAGGAGCGTACACTGCAACAAGAGACATGAAACCCAGAGTGTGTTTCATCCTCACCCGCATTATACGCTCATCAACCGGAGTAACCTCAACAACTGACGGCTGCAGTTTGCTGGAGATGCCTATAGCTACTCCCCGTTCTGTATACTAATAACTATCAATTACATGTAAGAGAACAGTTAGAAAAGGATACCATGCCCTTAAAGAAGATAGGAACATGGAAGTTTCAGAGTGAAGGATGAGAGGATAGGAAGAAAGCTAAGTAAAAACTTCTGCTAACACTATAGTCTGTTTTCTTTAACGAGGCAAAAAATGCTGCCCCCTTGCTGCTTCCTGACTGATATTTGAAGCCAGGAGAAGGGAATACTACGCTTCTTCTAAATTTCAGCTGTATTTTATCAGTTAACCGTATTATCAGGTAAACATAGGCATACTTTTAAGCATGAGACCTTAATATTGAATGGAATTTTTGCCTCGTTAAATAAAATAGACTATAATCAATACCGGAAATGTTAATAATATAACTCGCGGGGCAATATCAAAACCCATTTACTTTACAGTTCGCGTCTAGTCTGTTTTTAGATGTAGTTATTGTGCTGGCTTCGACATGACCATGCATTCATTACATTATAGCTAACATTTCCTGGTAATTTGTTCCACCGATTGCCAACTCTGACATTCAATTTTTTTTTTCGGAGATCTGTAATGAAACGCTGACCATTCAGTTTTAAATCATTGTTTCTTGTTATCGTTTGCCTCCTCAGCAGAAGGAGGAGGAGGAGGAGGAGGAGGAGGAGGAGGACACGTGAAAAGACATGTGGAAGAGACACAGATGACTCGAGATGGAGATGAAGATGGAGAGGACGAAGGAGGAGGAGGAGGAGGAGGAGGAGGAGGAGGAGGAGGAGGAGGGAGGAGGAGGAGGAGGAGGAGGGAGGAGGACTAAAAATTATGAGTTTAAAAATAGAAGAAAAAAAAAGGAGATAAAATACTTTGGACGTAAACTATGTCAAATCCCTCTCTCTCTCTCTCTCTCTCTCTCTCTCTCTCTCTCTCTCTCTCTCTCTCTCTCTCTCTCTCTCTCTCTCTCTCTCTCTCTCTCTCTCTCTCTCTCTCTCTCTCAAATACACCCAATTATTTTGTTTCTATTCTGTGAAGTCGGTCACCAAGCACACACACACACACACACACACACACAACACCTCCTATACCCCTCCTCCCCTCCTCCCCTCCTCCCTCCTCTTCCTCCTCCTCCTTATCTTCCTTATCCTTATCAATTCTTACATTAATACCCTTTCTAGGTATCCCCAACCCCCTCCTCTCCCCCCCTCCTTCATAACCCCCCCCCCCTTCCCCCCTATTACCCCTTCCCCACCCCCCTCCCCCCTCCCCCTCCTCCACACTACTCGTATCACATCTCTCCTCTTCTCTTATCTTTTGTCATTTTTTCCAACCCAAGATAAGAGATTTCTGATACTACCCTGATCGCACCACTGAAAACTGACCAATCAACGCTGACCTCCTCCTCCTCCTCTCCTCCTCTCCTCCTCCCCCTCCTCCTCCTCCTCTCCTCCTCCTCCTCCTCCTTCCTCCTCCTCTCCCCCCTCCTCCTCCTCCTCCTCCTCCTCATCTTATCTCGAGCCGCTAGTCATGATATAATTGAGGATGAAGGAGAAAAAAAGGGAAAATAAGAGAAATAAAGAAAGGGGATGGTCGAGGGAGATAAGTAAATAAAAGGGGAATATTGTGTGAAGGAAAATTAAGGGGTGTGTGAAAAGGGGCATACAAGGGGCATAAAGGGGCATAAAGGGACATACAAGGGGCATATAAGGGGCATAAAGGGGCATATAAGGGCACATAAGGGGCATATAAGGGGCATCAAGGGGCATAAAAGGGCATAAAGGGGCATATAAGGGGCATAAAGGGACATACAAGGGGCATAAAAGGGGCATATAAAGGGCATATAAGGGACATATAAGGGGCATAAAGGGGCATACAAGGGGCATAAAGGGGCATAAAGGGACATACAAGGGGCATAAAGGGGCATATAAGGGGCATAAAAGGGGCATAAAGGGGCATACAAGGGGCATAAAGGGGCTTAAAGGGACATAAGGGGCATAAAAGGGCATATATGGGGCATAAAAGGGGCATATATGGGGCATAAAAGGGCATAAAGGGGCATATAAGGGGCATACAAGGGGCATATAAGGGCATAAAAGGGGCATAAAAGGCATAAAGGGGCATAAAAGGGGCATAAAGGGGCATAAAGGGCATAAAAGGGGCATAAAAGGGGCATAAAGGGGCATACAAGGGGCATATAAGGGGCATAAAGGGGCATATAAGGGCATAAAGGGGCATAAAAGGGGCATACAAGGGGCATAAAAGGGCATACAAGGGGCATATAAGGGGAGTAAAGGGTTTGTTTTGAGTGTTATCTGTCTGTCTGGGATAACTGATGGGGCAACGGGAATTCCATACACTGTGAGAGAGAGAGAGAGAGAGAGGAGAGAGAGAGGAGGAGAGAGAGAGAGAGAGAGAGAGAGAGAGAGAGAGAGAGAGAGAGAGAGAGAGAGAGAGAGAGGAGAGAGAGAGAGAGAGAGAAGAGAGAGAGAAAAAAAAAGAGAAAGAGAGAAAAAAAAGTGTTAAAACAAATGTGATAGAAGAAAAACACACACACACACACACACACACACACACACACACACACACACACACACACACACACACACACACACACACACACACACACGAACAAACAAAGAAACAAGCCTGAACTCAAGGAGTTGTTTTCTAAATCTTGGGTGTGGTCATGGCTCGGTGCTCTAGTTAGTGTGTGTGTGTGTGTGTGTGTGTGTGTGTGTGTGTGTGTGTGTGTGTGTGTGTGTGTGTGTGTACTGTGTGTGTGTGTGTACTGTGTGTGTGTGTGTGTGTGTGTGTGTGTGTGTGTGTGTGTGTGTGTGTGTGTGTGTGTGTGTGTGTGTGTGTACTGTGTGTGTGTGTGTACTGTGTGTGTGTGTGTGTGTGTGTGTGTGTGGTGTGTGTGTGTGTGTGTGTGTGTGTGTGTGTGTGTGTGTGTGTGTGTGTGTGTGTGTGTGTGTGTGTGTGTGTGTGTGTGTGTGTTGTGTGTGGTGTGTGTGTGGTGTGTGTGTGTGGTGTGTGGTGTGTGTGTGTGTGTGGTGTGTGTGTGTGTGTGTGTACTGTGTGTGTGTGTGTGTGTGTGTGTACTGTGTGTGTGTGTGTGTGTGTGTGTACTATGAAGGCCATTTATGCATATGTACACTTATGTATTTTACAAAACTACCATTTTTTGACAAGACCCACAGAAAAAAAGTATAATAAAACTTTAAAGTCCGCTTCCTAAATGCATATATTCCTATAGCTTCCTATAGCGTTCCTTTAGAAATTGCCAACCTGAGTGATTTCAATATTCCTTCCTTTAAAGAAAAAAAAAAAAAAAAAATTATATAGGGAGGTTGGAAAAGAAATCTAAAAAAAAAAAAAAAATCTTTAGTAGGTGAAAAAAAAAAAAAACTTACTCCTGTGTCTACCTGGCTATGTTAACTGTGTCATACCTGTGTTACTGTAGGGCCAAGCATGCTAAATTCACCCTTAACCCTTGAGAACCAGAACATAATTTCCATTGTAATTTGGGTACCATTAGACGATTTTTAGTGAATATAAGCAATATTTTATAGATGTGACCTGTTTAGTATCCTTGTCCACTAGCTAATTTGGTATATTCAGTTACTTTTCGTAATTATATGGCTAACAACCGACGATTTTATATAACAAAGGAAAGATCTGGACGTGAAAAGGTTAAAGATACTGATACTAATATAAGTCACTTAGTATTCACTCACCTGTTAATGAAGGCGTTTGATCGGTGGCTGGTGGCGGAACCCTGGCTCGGATGGACGCCCCTAGGAAATAAACAAATAGATATATAGTAATAGTAATAATAATAATAATACTAATAACAATACTACAACTAATAATAATAATACTAATAACAATACTACAACTAATAATAATAATAACAATAACGATAATAATGATAATAGTAACAATAATAATGAAAATAGTAATAATAATAGTAATAATAATAATAATAATGATAATAATACTACAACTAATAATAATAATAACAATAACGATAATAATGATAATAGTAACAATAATAATGAAAATAGTAATAATAATAGTAATAATAATAATAATAATAATGATAATAATAATAATAATAATAATAATAATAATGATAATAATACTACAACTAATAATAATAATAATAATAATAATAACAATAACGATAATAATGAAAATAGTTATAATAATAATAATAATAATAATAATAATAATAATAATAATAATAATAATAATGATAATAATACTACAACTAATAATAATATAACAATAATATATTGTAACTACAATATGTGTGGCGATACAATCCGTGTGTGTAATCTTTTCTTCTCTCTACCGTACATAACACTATAGTCGCCAGTCACTCACCACTGCACTAATGTCGCCAGGCACAATATATTACGAATTATAGCATCACTACTGATTTGTATGTGCCACTGAAGATGATACACAGTAGTTTATATCATGTACATCACACTATGTCTTCAGTGGCACATAAAAGTCTGTAGTGATGCTAAAATTCGTAATATATTGTGCCTGGCGATATTAGTGCAGTGGCGAGTGACTGGCGACTATAGTGTTATCTACGGTAGCTCTGTTGGTTTTGCAGCTTTTTCCTTTGCATTATTTTTCAATTCTATATCACCTTAGATGTAACAGAAATGGTTGTGTCAAATAATACTATGATACTACAACCATAACAACAATAATGATACTACAACCATAACAACAATAACGATACTACAACCATAACAACAATAATGATACTACAACCATAACAACAATAATGATACTACAACCATAACAACAATAACGATACTACAACCATAACAACAATAATGATACTACAACCATAACAACAATAATGATACTACAACCATAACAACAATAATGATAATAATGAATTCAGAACGCTTGAAATGTCCCACGACGCAAGAGAACTTGAATTATGATAATTATTATTAGTTTAGTAGTAGTAGTAGTAGTAGTAGTAGTAGTAGTAGTAGTAGTAGTAGTAGTAGTAGTAGTAGTAGTAGTAGTAGTAGTAGTAGTAGCAGTAGTAGTAGTAGTAGTAGTAGTAGTAGTAGTAGAAGCAGTAGTAGTAGTAGTAGTAGTAGTAGTAGTAGTAGAAGTAGTAGTAGTAGGAGAGACTCTCCTACAGTTGCAGGGAGACTTAGGTAAACTTAATGAGTGGGCAGTCAGATGGCAGATGGGATTTAATATTGATAAGTGCAGCGTTATGAATGTTGGTAGAAAAAACCCTGGTAATAGATACACCATACGCAATGTATCGCTGAAAAGATCAGAAGGTGAAAAAGATCTTGGAAAAAGCCCAGACTTCCGACCTAGGAAACAATGTATTGAGGCCAGAAATAGAGCTAATAGAGTATTATGATTCATTACCAGGAGTGTTAAAAGTAGAAGTGCAGAAGTTATTCTAAATCTTTATCTGACTCTAGTCAGGCCTCACCTAGACTATGCGGTTCAGTTTTGGTCTCCATATTACAGGATGGATATAGCCTTGTTAGAAACAGTGCAGAGAAGGATGACCAAAATGATACAAGGGATGCGTTACTTTAGTTATGAGAAGAGATTGAAGTTATTAAAGTTACACTCACTCGAGAGACGCAGAGTAAGGGGCGATCTGATAGAAGTTTTTAAGTGGATAAAGGGTTTTAATAAAGGAGAGGTAGGAAAAGTTCTTACGGCTTTTAACCAGGGTAGAACAAGAAGTAATGGATTCAAGCTGGAAAAGCGTAGATTTAGAAAGGAAATAGGGAAAAAATGGTTCACAAATAGGGTGGTGGATGAATGGAATGGACTCAGTAGACAGGTAGTTAGTGCGGAATCATTAGGGAGCTTTAAAGAGGGGCTGGATAGGTTCATGGATGGGGATGAAAGGTGGATGTAGGTAGTGTTAGGTGACAGGAACTACCACGTGTAGGCCTCGCGGCCTCTTGTAGCTTCCTTATTTTCTTATGTTCTTATGTTCTAGTAGTAGTAGTAGTATTAGTAGTATTAGTAGTAGTAGTAGTAGCAGTAGTAGTAGTAGTAGAAGGAGTAGTAGTAGTAGTAGTAGTAGTAGTAG
>JACEEZ010019941.1:22500-30000 GCA_016584305.1 Chionoecetes opilio | reverse complement strand
ATATCTACATAAACATCGTATTTTCTACAGTTGTGTATCCACTTGTTTCTACAGCAGTTTGACACAATACAAGGCACGTAGTTCTTAGAGTCACAATACAAGGCACGTAGTTCTCAGAGTCACAATACAAGGCACGTAGTTCTTAGAGTCACAATACAAGGCACGTAGTTCTTAGTCACAATACAAGGCACGTAGTTCTTAGAGTCACAATACAAGGCACGTAGTTCTTAGAGTCACAATACAAGGCACGTAGTTTTTAGTCACATACAAGGCACGTAGTTCTTAGAGTCACAATACAAGGCCCCGTAGTTCTTAGAGTCACAATACAAGGCACGTAGTTCTTAGAGTCACAATACAAGGCACGTAGTTCTTAGAGTCACAATACAAGGCACGTAGTTCTTAGAGTCACAATACAAGGCACGTAGTTCTCAGAGTCACAATACAAGGCACGTAGTTCTTAGAGTCACAATACAAGGCACGTAGTTCTTAGTCACAATACAAGGCACGTAGTTCTTAGAGTCACAATACAAGGCACGTAGTTCTTAGAGTCACAATACAAGGCACGTAGTTCTTAGAGTCACAATACAAGGCACGTAGTTCTTAGAGTCACAATACAAGGCACGTAGTTCTTAGAGTCACAATACAAGGCACGTAGTTCTTAGAGTCACAATAAAGGCACGTAGTTCTTAGTCACAATACAAGGCACGTAGTTCTCAGAGTCACAATACAAGGCACGTAGTTCTCAGAGTCACAATACAAGACACGTAGTTCTTAGAGTCACAATACAAGGCACGTAGTTCTCAGAGTCACAATACAAGGCACGTAGTTCTCAGAGTCACAATACAAGGCACGTAGTTCTCAGAGTCACAATACAAGACACGTAGTTCTTAGAGTCACAATACAAGGCAAAGTAGTTCTCAGAGTCACAATACAAGACACGTAGTTCTTAGAGTCACAATACAAGGCACGTAGTTTCAGAGTCACAATACAAGGCACGTAGTTCTCAGAGTCACAATACAAGGCACGTAGTTCTTAGAGTCACAATACAAGGCACGTAGTTCTCAGAGTCACAATACAAGGCACGTAGTTCTTAGAGTCACAATACAAGGCACGTAGTTCTCAGAGTCACAATACAAGGCACGTAGTTCTTAGAGTCACAATACAAGGCACGTAGTTCTTAGAGTCACAATACAAGGCACGTAGTCTTAGAGTCACAATACAAGGCACGTAGTTCTCAGAGTCACAATACAAGGCACGTAGTTCTTAGAGTCACAATACAAGGCACGTAGTTCTTAGAGTCACAATACAAGGCACGTAGTTCTTAGAGTCACAATACAAGGCACGTAGTTCTTAGAGTCACAATACAAGGCACGTAGTTCTTAGAGTCACAATACAAGGCACGTAGTTCTTAGAGTCATCAACTTGTAGATCTGACCATTAGTAGTCTATCTAACCCCTACCTACATCAGCCAAGGAAATAAATAATAACATAAGGGGGTCTGGGGGGGGCGATGACCCTCCTGTTAGGTTAGGTTACGTAACCACTGTCCACGCTAGGTCAGGGAACTACCAGAGGGGGGGGGGGGGTCTGGGGTTAGTAAGTAGGGAGGAGTTATGACAGGTTACGCAGCCAATGTCCATGTCTTGTATTAACCCCTTCACGCCCAGATGTTTCCTTGGCTATCAAAAATGGTCTGTTGTTAGCCATAAAATAACAAAAAGTAACTGAATATACCAAATAAGTTAGTGGACAAGGATACTAAACAGGTCATATCTATAAAATATTGCTTATATTCACTAAAAATAGTCTAATGGTACCCAAATTACAATGGAAATTACGTTATGGGCCTCAAGGGATTAAAAAAAAAAAAAAAAAAAATTGTAAATAACAGCCTGCGTAACCCCCCCCCCCCGACATCACCAATCTCCCCCTCCTTGACATCACCAGGCTGCACCCCACCCCCTCCCTGACATCATCCCCCCTTATATCACATGCACCCCCCCTGCCCTGATATTACCTGTCTCCCACCCCCCAACATCACCCCCCCCCCCCAAACCCCCTGGAACCCCCCTCGCACCCACCTCTCGATCTCCAGGGTATTTTTTGTCTGATTTTTTTCCCCGCCCAAACATTTATTAAACTGGGACACGGGGGCTTTGGACGGGAAATTAAATAGTAGTAGTAAAAGTAGTAGTAGTATTTAGTAGTAGTTAGTAGTGTATTTAGTAGTAGTAGAAAGTAGTTGTAGTATAGTAGTAGTAGAAAGTAGTATGTAGTTGTAGTAGTAGTAGTAGTAGTGTGGGGTTTTGTAGTAGTATAGTAGTAGAGTAGTATAGTAGTTTTGGGGGCAGCAACCCGTAATGTAGTGGGGTTTGTAGTAGTAGAGTAGTATTTAGTAGTTAGTAGTAGGGGTAGTAGTATTGGCAGAACGAAATTAGTAGTAGTAGTAGTTTATGTAGTAGTATAGTAAGTAGTAGTAGTAGGTAAAAGTAGTAGTAGAAAGTAGTAGTAGTGGGAAGTAGTTTTAGTAGTAGTAGTAGTGGCAGAACAGTAATAGTAGTATATTAGTATTTAGTAGTGGGAAAGAAATTATTGTAGTATAGTAGTAGTTATTAGTAGAGAAGTATTAGTAGTAGTATAGTAGTGTAGTAGTAGTAGTAGTAGTAGTATAGTAGTAGTAGTTTTGTAAAAAAGTTAGAGTAGAAAGTAGTATTAGTAGAAAGTATAGTTTTAGTAGTGGGTTTTGGTGGTAGTCGTAGTATTAGTAGTATGTATAGTAGTAGAAAGTAGTAGTAGAAATTATTTAAGTAGTAGTAGTATAGAAAATGGTGTAGTAGTAGTAGTATTTAGAGTAGTAGTAAGTAAAAGTAGTATTTATAGTAGTAGTAGTAGTAGGAGTATAGTAGAGTAGTAGTTTTGGGTATTAGTAATGCTAAAATTTAAAGTAGTAGTAGTTAGTAGTGGGAAATTAGTAGTAGTAGTAGTAGTAGTGTATTGTAGTAGTAGTATTTAGTGTGTAGTAGTAGTGTGCTTTGAAAAAAATTCGTATTTGAAAGTATTCGTGTAGTTAGTATTTAGTTCGGGTTTTCAGAAACTTTTTATTGTAAAAAACTTACATGTAAAGTAAAACGCACAGGTATCCCCAATAAGAAAAAAAAAAATGTTATTTTTATTCCCAAACGGGCATAAATTTGCCCCTATTTTATATGCTAAATTTTCAGGTAAGTTTTTTTATGTCTTTCCCCTTTAAGTATAAAAATTAAAAATCTTACATGTAAAAAATAAAACAAAATGTATGGTGGGAAAAACCATTAAAATCAATTGATTAATTTAAAATTTATTATAAATATATATAATACAAAACAAAAATACAAATCTTTTGTAAACAACTGGGAAAATAAAAAAAATTTAACCCCAAATTTTCTATGGGGGATTAATTTTCCAAAAAAATAAACAGGGCCTCCCCTTTTCCCCCTGTCGCTGTCCCCGGGATTTCCGGGGGGGCCTTTTTTAACCACCCCAGAGTTCTTCAAATATTTTGGGATTTTTAAATACTGTCAAAAAAAAATATCTAACAAAGTCATAAAAAGACCTTTTGTATAAAAATATATATTATTTTTAAATGTTTAGGGGGGGAAAGCCCTTTAACAGTTTTTTAAAGAATCTAGTTTTAAAAGGGCTGCGGGGGGAAAAAGGGGCCCACCCCAAAAATAATTGATTGCCTTTTTCAGCATGATGGGGGCTGCTGGCATTGTGGGCCTCCCGACATGCTTTTTAAAACCTTATTTTGTACTTTAAAAACCTTTAAAAATAAAGATAAAAAAACTGGGGGTTCTTTCCCAATGGGGGCCAAAACCCTTTCTGGCGGCAGTAAGAGTTAAATAAAAAAAAAGAACTTTTAAAATCAAAAAACTTAGAATCTCTATTACACTTTTAAAAAAAGAGTAAAATAATTTTAACCGAAAAAATTGATGTCTCACTTTTTTAAAATTGAAGGAAAAAATTGGGGCCAAAGTTTTTGGTAGCAGCTCAAAATTTTTATTTTCATCGCCTTTAAATTTTTATATTCCCAAAACTTTTTTTTTAAAATTAAAAATCTCATACTTTCGGTTTTTTTTTTTTGTTTACCCACAAGTTTGGGGTTTTAAAATTTTCATTCCAAAACCAATTGTTAATCCCTCCAGGGTCGTCTCTTGACCCACCCGGGAAAAACCCAGATCATCAAGAAAACCTCAACATTAAGTTGTGGACCCCAAAGGGCCTAAAATCCAATGCCCCAAGCTGGAAACTTTTTCAATAATGTCTTTTATATAAAAATTAAAAAAAGGGGGATAAAACACCCCCCTCCCTTTTACCCCCTTTAAATAAAAATAAAATTCCTTTGACTGATGCCATCTGACTTGTGTTTGTTGGGTTTTTTAAAAAGTAGTGCATTAATGTGGGGTCGGTAAACAGGTATACCCCGAGGAAAACAGTTTTTTACCAAGGGAGGGAAAAAGATCTATTCTATCGAAGGCTTTTCTTAAAACAACAAAAGTGGCAAAGGGGGATGAACCCTTTGGGTATGTAGCTTCTCTAAACCCCTTTTTTACCAAAAAAGAAACCTCAGTAGTGGATGATTCCTTCTTAAAAAACCCAACGCCTAAAAAATTTAAAAAGATTTTTTAGTTTAAAAAAATTTAAAAAAATGTAAATTTAAAGTTTTTAAACAGACAAAGAGGTTGCATCACCCGGTCTATAGTTGAGGGAAGCATTTGTATTTTTCTTTTCTTTAGGGCGGAGTAAAAGTGGGCCCTTTGCAGATCACCGGGGAAAATAAAAAATGTGGGTAAAAACCCCTATTGTAAAACTGGGCAAAAATTCAAAAAGTCCTGTGAAGCATTCTTTAAAGGGAAAAGCAGATGAATTCCAAACATTTGGGCCCCCTCCCTCATTCCAGAAGAAAAAAATATGTTTGATAGAGCACTAGGGAAAATTTTTTAATTTTTCTTTTCTTTTTTAAACCAAAATTTTTTTTTAATTCTTTCAGGAAAACAGTTTTCATTTCTTTGGATTAAGTCCAGTTTTTACTCTTTTAGAAAGGGGCCACAAATACTGGGCAATCTGTGCATTTATTTTGAGATCCCCCTCAAATTTTGCCACCCAGATTTTTTTTCCCTTTTCCCCTCTTTTTCTTAACCTCCTTTTCCCCCAAATTTTGTTTTTTTTTTATCTCTAAATTTTTTAATTGATGGGTGTTTTCTTATTTTCTTGTTGTTCATTTTTTCCTTTCACTTCTTAAGGGGCTTTAAAAGCTTTTCTGGTGTTTAGCATGACCTCATGGTGGTGGGTGTTAGCTGTCTCCTTCTTTCCCCCCAACCAGGTTTGCCATCTCTTGCTCTACCCATAAGCTCCTTTACCCTTTTCCCATTCCCTCCCGGAATAACCTTTAAATTTTTTGCATTTAACAACCCTTTTTTCTTATATTTTTACTCGCTTCCTGAAACTTGTTAACCTTGCATCATAAACCCTTTTTTTATTTTTCCTTTGATGCAAAGGGTTTTTGGCAACCTGTTTTATGACAATTTTTTCCCAAGTCATTTCTGCCCAAAAACTTTTGTTTATTTTTCAACACGGGCTGTTGATGTTCCTGGGAAACATCTTTATCTAATTTTGCCAAAATTTTAAAGGAAAATTGTCAATCTGTGTTATTGCTTTGAAGGTATGGGAGATATATGGACTCCCCTTTAAAATTTCCCTTTTATAAATAAGGGGAGGGGAACCAGTATTTGTTTGGAGTTTGTAGTAGTTTAGTAGTAGTAGTTAGTAGTAGTAGTGGGAGTAAACAAAGTTAGTAGTAGTAGTAGTAGAAAAAGGTAGTAGTAGTAGGTAGTAGTAAGTAGTAGTAGTATTGTAGTAGTATATTTTGTAGTAGTAAATAGTAGTAAATAGTAGGTTTTTGTAGTAGTTTGTTTGTAGTAGTAGTAAGTAGTAGTAGTAGTAGTATAGGGAGTAGTAGTGTTTGGGAGTTGTTATTGATTGTAGTTGTTGTAAATAAATAGTATTGTAGTAAATAGTAGTAGTAGTAGTAGTAGTAGTGTAGTGTAGTATAGTAAAATTTTAGTAGTAGGAGTTGTAGTAGTAGTAATGTAGTAGTAGTTTGGAGTAGTAGTGTATTAATGGTTAAATTTGTAGTAGTATGTAGTATAGTAGTAGAGTAGTAGTAGTAGGGGAAATAGTTTTGTAGTAGTTTGTAGTTTGTAGTTTGTAGTAGTAGTTGGGGGTAGTAGTAGTAGTAGTAGTGTATAGTAGTAGTATGTGTAGTAGTATAGTAGTAGTGTAGTAGTAGAAAGTTAGTAGTAGTAGTAGTAGTAGTAGTAGAAAAGTGGAAAGTAGTAGTAAGTATTAGTAGTATAGGTGTATTTTAGTAGTATTTTAGTAGTAGTAGTGGTAGTAGTAAGTATTAGTAAGTAGTAGTAGTCAGTTAGTAGAGTAAATAGTAGTATAGTAGTATTAGTAGAGTAAGTATAGTCGTAGTAGTACAGTAGTAGTAGTAGTAAGTAGTAGTAGTAGTAGTAGTAGTAGTAGTACTAGCAAGTAAAAATAGTAGGTAATAGTAGTAGTAGTAGTAGTAGTAGTACTAGCAAGTAAAAATAGTAGGTAATAGTAGTAGTAGTAGCAGCACGCGAATTCATCCCTTTCTTACATTTCCGATACAACATTTGGGCCAAGGCTATTTCCTGTCTACCTGTCTTCTTACCCCCTCTCCCTTCTCTCCTTCTCTCCCTCGATACACCCCCCCCCCTTCTCTCCTTCTCTCCCTCGTTACCTCCCTCCCCCCCTTCTCTCTCTCTTTACCTCCATCCCTCCATTCTTCCCTCCGTCCTTCCTCCTCCATCACCAAATTCACTTCCTATTTGCAACCGTGTACTTTTTTTCTCTCTCTTTCTATCTATACTCCACTTCCTATTATCTCTCTCTCTCTCTCTCTCTCTCTCTCTCTCTCTCTCTCTCTCTCTGTCTCCTCTCTCTCTCCCCTCTCCCTCTCTCTCTCTCTCCTCTCTCTCTCTCTCTCAAGATTCTTTTTTTCTTAGTTAATTAATTTCTCCTTGTTTTTCGATTTCGCTTGTCCTTGTGATCAAATTTTTTCTTCTTCTTCTTCTTCTTCTTTCTTTCTTCTTCTTCTTCTTCTTCTTCTTCTTCTTCTACATCTTATTATTAGTATTATTATTCCACTCCTGCTTTCTCTTTCTCTCTCTTCTTCTTCCACACTATTTGTTGTTTCTCCTTCTCCTTCATTATCATATTTTTCCTCTTTTACGTCTTCTTTTCTATTTCATCTAGGCTGTTTCTTATAACCTCTCTATCTATCTATCTGCTTATCTGTCTAAGTCTCTAGCTTGGACTTCTGGATATAATTATTTCTTCATTACTTTCTCTTTGTTCCTAATTCCATCTTTCCCCCTTTTTGTGTGATGATGATAACAGTCAAAAGAGAAAGGAGAAAATAGTAGTAGTAG
>JACEEZ010019941.1:10000-12500 GCA_016584305.1 Chionoecetes opilio | reverse complement strand
AGTCAGTCAGTCAGTTCATTCTACTGTATTCAAGGTTATTCATGTGAGAACAGTTCATAACATGGATAAAGGTGATTCAATATAACACGTGTACAACATAATATTAACAACCATAATAATAATAACAACAATAATAATAATAACAACAACATAATAATAATAACAACAATAATAACAGCAACATAACTCTCCCACCACTTGTGTTATTACTCTCACCTCCTCTCCCTCTCTCTCTCTCTCTCCTTCTTCTCACCTCCTCACCCTCTCTCCTTCTTCCTTCCCTTATACAGAGCAGTGTCAAATGCCAAAAGTGGGCCCCCCTATCCGACGGGAAATTTCCAGATTTTTCAGTAGGTCAGCTCGCCACTGATGTTATAAGACGTATTAATCCCTTGAGACCCAGAACGTAATTTCCATTGTAATTTGGCTACCATTAGACGATTTTGAGTGAATGTAAGCAATATTTTATAGATATGACCTGTTTAGTACTTTTCTCCATCAGCTAATTTGGTATATCTAAGCTACTTTTCGAATTTTATGCTAACAACCGACGATTTTATATAGCAAAAGCAAGGATCTGGACGTGAAGGGCTTAAGACAACGTGGGCATGCGGTGGTCGAGAGGAAATGCGCGTAATACTATATCAATGATTTTTAAACTGTACAATAAAACACACGTGAAAGTGAACCGGCGTGGGGCCCCTGTGCATGTGGGGCCCCTGTGCATATGGGGCCCCTGTGCATGTGGGGCCCCTGTGCATGTGGGGCCCCTGTGCATGTGGGGCCCCTGTGCACGTGGGGCCCCTACCAGTGGGGTGTGGGGCCCTTGTACATGTGGGGCCCCTACCAGTGGGGTGTGGGGGTGGTAGGTACTAGGAACGGCCCTGCCCTTATGTACCCCCTCCCCCTTCCCCTTCATCACTTCTCCCCCTCCTCTAATGGCGGGCACTGTATCCTCCTCCTCCTCCTCCTCCTCCTCCTCCTCCTCCTCCTCCTCCTCCTCTGCCCGCCACGCAAGCAAACCTGTTCTTCCTGCCCCCGCTACTTCTCGGAACCTTTGTTATTCTACGCAATATTCTTAATTGTGTAATACAGCGTAGTAATTGACAGTAAAATCTTAATATTAACGACGAAAACATTAAGTCCTACTCCAACAACAACAACAACAACAACAACAACAACAATAACAACTACTACTGCTACTACAACAATAACTACAACTAGGTACAACAACAACAACAACAACAATAAGAACAGCAGCAACAACAACCAACTACTACTACAGCAATAACTACAACTAGGTATAATTACAACAACAACAATAACAACAGCAGCAACAACAACTCCGACAACAACTCCAACAACTATACTACTACAACAACAACTACAACAACAACTACTACTACTACAACTACGACACAACAACAACAACAACAACAACAACAGCGATGATGATAACGATAGCAGTAACAATAATAGTAGTAATAATAACAACAATAACAACAATAATACGTACAGATATGATTCATTCCTCACAATTTCCGTAGTTCCTGCAATTACATTACACGCTAAGATTCCCGAAGGTTGGTTCTGCAAATACCTGCCTTCCTTCCTTCCTTCCCCATAAAGTGCGTCACCAGTGATAATGTAAAACCAGAGGTGCTCGCGTCACTCAACGGACTGTGACGCACTTGACAGACTTCTCGGGAAACAAAACAAAACAAAACAAAACAAAACAAAAAATAGAGCTGGTTTCTGGTATTTTGCGAGACTCGGTAAATGGTGACGCATGGTTACATTAGACTGAACTAAAGGGGGAAATACCTTTTTTTGTTTTTTTCTGTTCACATCATACGGGACTGACCAAGGGGGGACAAAAAGAAAACTGTGACACAACTTGATTTTCGGGAAATAAAAAAATATGAATAAGTGACATATTCTGATATTTTGCGAGATTCAGTAAATGGTGACAGAACAGACAGTAAAATGACCGAACTAATGGGGGGAATACAGTTTTTTCTTCTCTTTTTTACATCATAAGGGAGTAACCAAGAGCATAAAACCTGACTCACTATAACCCTTTGAGACCCAGAACGTAATTTTCAGTATACCTATTTTGGGTACCATTAGACGATTTTTAGTGAATATAAGCAATGTTTTATAGATATGACCTTGTCCACTAGCTAATTTGGTATATTAATATTCGTTTTCGTTGTTTTATGGCTCGACAACAGACGTTTTTTTTATAACAAAGGAAAGATTTGGGTGTGAAGGGGTTAACTGACTTCTCGGGAAATATAAATAAAAGTAAATAAGTGACAGATTCTGGTATTTTGGCGACATCGGTAAATGACTCAGTTAATTACTCAGTAAATGACTCAGTAAATGACTCAGTAAATGACTCAGTAAATGGACTCAGTAAATGGCTCAGTAAATGGCTCAGTAAATGACTCAGTAAATGACTCAGTACATGACTCATAATGACTCGGTAAATGATGAC
>JACEEZ010019941.1:0-5000 GCA_016584305.1 Chionoecetes opilio | reverse complement strand
TCTCTTCTCTCTCTCTCCTCTCTCCTCTCTCTCTCTCTCCTCTCTCTCCCCCTTTCTCTCTCTTTTTTTTGGGGGTGGGGAAAAGTTCCGATCATACAAATACATAAAAACCGAATAATTGAGAAAAAAATTAAAAAAATAAAAAAAAAATAAGAACAATATCCCAAAAAGGAAAAAGGAGAGAAGAGGGGGAGGAGGGGAGGAGGAGGGAGGGGAGAGGAGGAAGGAGGAGGGGGAAAGGGGGGGAGGAGGAAAAAAATAGACCACCACCAAAACCACCCTGCTAAAATAATAATAAAAAATAATAATATAAAAATAATAATAAAAAATAATAAAAATTTGATAAAAATGATAAAAATCCAGATAAGATAGCCAGGTGTCCACTTTAAAACCCGGAAACCGGGGCTATGGGAAAAATTACGATGCTAATATTAAATTGGGGTCGTGTGTGTGTGTTGTGTGTGTGTGTGGTGGGTTGTTGTGTGTGTGGTGTGTGTGTTGTGTGTGTGGTGTGTTGTGTTACTATTCACCTTTTACGCACCCCATTAATCTTCTTTCCCTTATTCTTTTTTTTTTCTTTCCTTTCTTTCTTTCTTTCTTTCTTTCTTTTTCCTCCTTTTTTTTTTCTTCTCCTTCCTTTCCTTCCTTCCTTTCTCCCATTTTCCTTTTTCCTTTCATCCCCCCTCCTCCTCCTCTTCCTCCCCTCTTCCCCCTCCTCCTCTGATCTGATTGATTACGCGATATAGGTGAACGTCTAGCAAACACGATCACAGGTTTCGATGCGGCATAAATTGCATGTAGACATCACAAAAAATCGGTTTTTTATTCCCCAATTATAAAAAGCGGATTTCACGAAGACCAGGGTCTAAGCGAATTTGTTGGTTTGACCACAAAAGGGAAATGCGAAACATGTTAATTTTCAAAAAAAAACTCCGATCGTGGTTAAAAAACTGCTCCCATGGTAAAAACGTCTGAATAAATAAACAGCCCCATTTGGGAGACAAATGAGATTAAACAAATCATTGGCAGAAAGCGCCGGAGCGTAAAAAGTCTACAACGTCAAATGCGGAGGGCGATTATGAGAATACAATGACGTAAAACGACATGCAAGGGATTAATTAAGACTAAAAGCGCGAGTATGAAGAAAAATTGAAAGGAACCCAAATAAACCCCCGAAAAGGTTCTTTAAATACTTTCGAAAAAAAAACGTAAAAACTAGTTTTGGGGCCACTAAAAAGATAAAAATAACTCTTGGTAAAATAATAGAGCGGAGTCGTACTCATGCTTACTTTAATGCGTTTTATTAAAAAAGACAAGCTCCATTCCCAAACCATAAACAGTATCGGGACTCAAAGTGATAGTTGGAATAGGAGAGATAACAGTAGACAAGTATCAAGTTTTTGCGAAACTTACCCGCAAAATCCGTGGGGGGGCAAAAATTTCGCCGCGATTACTTCGCGAATGTCCATAAAACTTCGCTTCCACAAGTTTTATCCTCAATAAATCGCAAAGGGACAAATGTTCCTAGTTGGGGAAAATTGCAAATTTTCCCGATATTCAAGAAAGGGATAAGACCTCGCAAGTTTATCGCCCATTAGCTAACGTCTGTGATTGTTAAACTATTTGAAATTTGCGGGATAAAATATGCTTTTTTTCATGAAAAAAACTCAATTTTAAAAACCGCAGCAGATTTCGAAATAAGGATCCCGCTTAACAAACCCTACTCGTTTTTTTTAAAGTCATTTTTATTCAAACTGGGACGCTAAAATTCCCTCGGGTGAATTACCTTTTTTTTCGAAAACCTTTGATACAGTTTTCCCCCTAACGACTTTTGGGCCAAGCTAAGGCACATGGGTTGGGAGAGCAAATAGTTCATGGGGTTGGCATTGGCTTTCAATCGTAAAAAACGGGGGATAAAAAATGGGGAAACATCTGATTTGGGTTTAATTTTTCTATGGGGTCTTCAGGGGTCGGTCTTGGGGGGCCCACTCTTTTTTTGTATTATCAACGATCTGGATGCGGACTTTATCTAAATTCGAAATTTGCGACGCACCAAAATTTGGCGGGGAAAAACTATACTAGAGAAACTGCGAACTCATCAAATACCCCGACAAACTTCAGACTGGGTGATAATGGGTATTAAAATTCCCCTTCCCATAAATTAAAATAATGCATAAGGGGAACGATAACCTCAAATATAACTTCAATGCAAAAAAAATCGTTAAATGAAATAAGCAAGAAAAGGATTTAGGGTCATCATCGTAATGATCTTAAAAAAGTCCGCATTTCCTACTGCCATAAAAAAGGGGAATTGATTTTTGGGGGGTTTTTTAACGCAATTTTTAACCAAAAATCCGAAAGTAATACACAATTTTAAAACGTCCCTTGGGTTTGGCCACACTTGGGAAAATTTCCGTCCCCTTCGGTCCCCCGTTTCGTAAAAAACCCAAACAAAATTGGAAACAGTGCAAAGAAGAGCAACCAAACAAAATTTCCTCTCTGCAAAATTCATCTTATGAAAGACTGCGGAACTTTAAAATGTTTTCTTAAAGGATCGTAAAACCGTGGGACTTATAGAAACCTTTTTAAAATCCCAAAAAGGTTTTATGTCTTATCAAGAGAAACCCATTCGAGCTTTCAAATCAAGTGACAACAAAAATAATGTTTAAAACTAACGGTCAAAGTTTCATCCTGATTCCTAAAAATTATTTCAATTGATCGTTGATCGGGAAAAATTCCAGCAAAGTTGTCGAAAACCCGCACAAAACTACATTAAAAAAAGACTTGACGCCACTGTAATAAATGGGTATTGATAGTGCCCCCGAAAATTTTATTTATCCCCCGGGTCGATTAGTTTGTAGTGGGAGTGGGATTGTAGTTAGTTTTTCATCCCCTTTTTTTGCACACTTCCGTTTCCTATCTTCTTTTAAGGACTGGGATCCTTTTTTCCAAAATGTTTTTTTTACAGTATTTTTATAGTTTAGTATGTATTCGCAATATCCTCGTCATGGACCAATAGGTCGCCTGTGTCTGTTATTCCTATGTATCCTATGTAACCTCCTCCCCCTCTTCCCCCTCCTCCTTTCCTCCCCCTCCTCCTCCTCCTCCCCCCTCCTCCTCCTTTCATCCCTCCTCCTCCCCCTCCTCCTCCTCCCCCCCTCTCCCCTTAAAAACCCTTCAGGTAGGGGGGAGGGGGAGGGGGGAGGCACAGAGGTAAGGTCATCCCCCCCTCCCCCCCCCCCACTAACACTCCAGCGCCCTTGGTACGCCCCACGCACACACTTTCTCTACACACACACACACACACCACACCACACACACACACACACCCCACACACATACCACACACGGGACACACACACACAGACTCACACTCACCTCACACACACACACCCCACACACACACACTCACTCACACACACACACCCCACACACGGGACCACACACACACACACTCACACACACACACACACACACACCCACACACACACAAAAACACAAATTAGTTCATTATAGGTACATTATGTATCAGTATACATTATAGTACATGCACTGTTAGAAAGAAAGATGATGATGATGATGATGATGATGATGAAGAAGATGATGATGAAGATGACGATGATGATGATGATGATGATGATGATGAAGATGATGCTGATGATGCTGATGATGCTGATGATGATGATGATGATGATGATGATGATGATGAAGATGATGCTGATGATGATGATGATGCTGATGCTGCTGCTGCTGCTGATGATGCTGATGCTGATGATGATGATGATGATGATGATGATGATGATGATGCTGATGATGCTGATGATGCTGATGATGCTGATGATGATGATGATGATGATGATGACGATGATGATGATGATGATGATGATGACGATGATGATGATGATGATGATGATGATGATGCTGATGCTGATGCTGATGATGATGATGCTGATGCTGATGATGATGATGATGATGATGATGATGATAACAATGGTAATAAATCCTGATAATGATACTAAGAAATAATGCAATAATTCTCGCAGAATTTTTTTTAGCAAAAAAAGTTTAGAAAGAGAGAAAGGAAATGTGCAAAGTACAGGCTTACGCGGATGATCTTTACGCCAGAATCCGTTCATCGAGATTTACCGCGCAGATTTAAAGTTGCTTCCCAAGCTATAAAAAAATGCAGAAGGCATGAATCGTATGTCTGACAGCGACGTACATCATCTTGCACACTCACCGGTGTGTGGGAGGGAGGGTTTCCCTCCCTCTCCTCCCTCCATAGGCGGTTGACAGTTTGCGTGATTTTGAACTTATAGCCTCCAGCGTTCCCCTACATCCCGTGTTTTTGGCTGTTTTTGCTGGATTTTCATATGGTGGAAAACATACGGATGGCACAACGATTCAAACAATCATTGATCTTTACAAGGCTGGGATCAATAATAAGGAAATTTGCAAGCTTAAGGACTAAAGCTTAGAACATGCAAAAATTTTATCCGCGGATTTAAGGCTGGCGGGGAGGTGAAACTCCCGCTCCCAAAAAACAACCTGGGAAACAAAAAAAAACTTGTAAAAGAACCAGGAGCGTGTTAAGGCGACAGCTTGAGCCAATCCTAGCCTTACAGCCAGAGAACTGAAGAGGAAAATCATACTCTTCTGGTAAAGTGTCGCTTTTGTACTGTACAGGAAACTTTGAAACGTGACCTTGGCTACAGGTGTTACCGGGCGCGGAATAAGCCACTGATAAATGACCGCCAAAGGAAGAAAAGGCTTCACTTTGCAAAAAAATACAGAGATTGGCCCTCTCGACAAGTGGCGGGCTGTGCTGTTGATGACGAAAACACTTTTGTGTGAGTGGAGGAGGACCAGCAAAAGGTCCGTCGCTCCGGCTCAGACCCACCGAGCCTTGCTACACACGAAGACCACAAAACCCCTCTCAGTTTAATGTGTGGGTTGCTTACTTTCATGTATTGGAACTTAGTTATTTTCCCAAAGAAACA
>JACEEZ010019940.1:80000-122905 GCA_016584305.1 Chionoecetes opilio | reverse complement strand
TGGGGTTTTTTCGTGGACTTTAAATTTTTAAAAACATAATTGTTGAAAGCTAAACTTGTTAATTAGAAATTTTACTTAAGTTTTGAAACCTTCAACATTGTGTTTTTGGGTTTAAGTCGCTGGAATTGAGACCAAGATAATTCATTGATCAATTTCAGATGGATAAACACCAATAATTATAATTGAATAAATAACTTGATCGTTGGAAGAGGAGGAAGAGGTGATTAATGTGTCAATATCGTATGTATGTGTGTATATGTCATTAACCCATGGTCTTGTCCACGCCATATGTATGTCATATAATATAATATGTCATATAATATGTCATTAACCCATGATCTTGTCAGACTCGCGATCGCCAGTTTCACCCTCCCAAAGCGAGCTTGCAGCTCATTATGACCGATCTTTGGGTAATGCTGGGACCTCACACACCACCACCCTCCATCCACCTTGTTCAAGGGGACAGTAACCGTCCGATTTTGTCAGCAAAAAATCCCCGTGAGCGAGCGAGGATTCGAACCGGCTAACCACAGAATGGCAGGCCAACGCTCTATTACTTGACCATTGTGACTGTTTGTGATGTGTGTGTGTGAGTGTGCATGCATGAAGTTCAATCTCTCTCTCTCTCTCTCTCTCTCTCTCTCTCTCTCTCTCTCTCTCTCTCTCTCTCTCTCTCTCATCTCTCTCTCTCTCTCTCTCTCTCTCTCTCTCTCTCTCTCTCTCTCTCTCCTCTCTCTCCTCTCTCTCTCTCTCTCTCTCTCTCTCTCTCTCTCTCTCTCCTCTCTCTCTCTCTCATCTCTCACCTTTCCCTTTACGTACTCGACACACTGTAGGTGTGCATCTTTAGGTAAGTGTTCTTCACCATCACTTGTGCGGATCGTCCGAATTTTCATCGAACGTCCGAAACTGGCCACCCTCCGCTTTTCTTCACCGCCTCTTCCGGCCGGAACACTAGCGAGGGGTCGTATATGAATACTTTTTTATCACCTATTGAGTCCTGCAATAGAAGAATAGCAGATAGGTATTTATTCAGTATGTCCATACCAGAACAATGTTGAGACAAGGGATCCAACACAGACAGGGATGAAACACACCACCAATACAGTGCACGGTAAGAAAAAAGAAAGGTAGCTCTCATACGCAGTGGCGTACCGAAGGAACGGGGGGGGGGGTGCATGCGGCCATGGCCCCCCCTTTGGCATAGAATAAATATTGATAAATTATATATATATATATATATATATATATATATACACTGTATATATATTGGCCCCTCCCTTTTCAATTTTTTGGGTACGCCACTGCTGATACGGATATAGTTTAGTTCTTGAAATGAACAGAATCGTGGTGATAAGAAAAATAAATGGAATGTAGCGGGAGAAAGAAGAAGAGAAAATTAGAATAAAAAAGGAGGTGGAAGAAGGATAAATGTAGAAGAGGAGGAAGAAGGGTATGCAAAACATTTTATCAGTAATTGTGCGTCAATTCCTTGTGGAATTTTTTATTCAAATTGTCCACAACTGAGCTGGCATAATTTTGCAAACAGTGAAACTTTTACTGACGTCGGGGGCATTACGGATTAAAATATATACCTCCCGCTCATAACAACTGTTTCCACATTACTCTGTTCTCTATGCTGGTGATTCTGGACTCTATCATCATCAATTGACTATAACAGTGAGCTGATCTGGCATCTGGTGGCCGTCTGCCCTTCCGTCAGCTCTAGGACGTCGGGTCTCGTTGTGTCAGGCTAGACTTATTTTCCTTTATTCCCTACCAAACCAGCTACAATTAAGTGTTGTCATGGTCAACATAAGTTTATGCAAAATGAAATATACGAGTTTTGAATTATTCATGGCGTTATAATGAGGATTGTTGGCAAAATAGAAGCATTCGGCCACAGGTGTCCTACAACATTCTACTAAATACTGTAGAGGAATGCTTCAAGGCGGGCGTATGGATAAATATTACCTTCATGCATGCAAAGAGAAGACACACTGACAAAGCTGATAACATAATAATTTTCAAGAACAGGCTGGACAAACAAACCATGGGAACAAACCTATATCAAAATTTAATATAATGATTATAGAGCGGACACAATTTGGAGCACCACTATCCAAGGAATCATGATTTCAGTGTATAGGCTCCTTAGGAGTCTGCACTGTAAAACTACTATAAGTAGAATAAAAGCTGTGGTGTGAGGAACTTAGTGACAAAAATAACACAAGCTGCGGAAAGTTGAGATAAGTGAGATTAAGAGAGGGGGCAAGAGGTATGTAGCCCGGAGGATCAGGAACACTCACGGCCATGGTGACACCCTGATGTAGTATGTAGTATTCTGACGGGGAAGTGCTGTCCGCTGCCTTTAAGTACTGTTCCGTTAGCCCCCCCCCCCCCCCCCCCCCCCCTTATCGCTACGCCGATCCTCAACCCTGCAAACTCCGCTCCCGTCGCTGCTTGTCTTTTGTGTGTAGACTCCACACATGCACACACACCTGGCGGAGCGGAGAAAGATGGGTGTTCTCCTAACACCCGTACCCTTGTCTACCCTGCAATGGAAGGTAATTTTGGTCGTTTTAGGCATGTGGTTTCTGGCCGGTCGTATTTGACAACGGAGTAGAAGGAGATAGTTGAGTGTCATTGAAGAAGAGGGATAGTTATCTGGTAAGTTTTGTCGAGTAGATAGGTGAAGAAATTGGGTTTTTGAGGCATTGAACAAAACAAGGTTTGCTTTGCCGCAATCAGAAATTATAGAAAGATCAGAAGTTAGGCGTTCGGTGGCATCTCTCCGTGAATCACTTAGTTCTTGTTGAGTTGGACGTTCTAATAAACGACGTTGAAAGATGCAGGGTAGAATCATCAGCGTAGGAGTGGATAGGGCGTTAAGTTAGACTTAGAAGATCATTAAGGAATAATAGAAAGAGGGTGGTAGGACAGAACCCTGGGGAACACCACTATTGATAGATTTAGAAGAAGAACAATGTCCGTCTACAGTAGCTGCATATAAACGGTTAGAAAGGAAACTGAAGATGAAGTACAGAGAGAAGGATAGAAATCGAGTGAAGGTAGTTTGGAAATTAAAGATTTGTGTCACTCTCTTCTCTCTCTCTCTCTCTCTCTCTCTCTCTCTCTCTCTCCTCTCTCTCTCTCTCTCTCTCTCTCTCTCTCTCTCTCTCTATGTATATATATATTATATATATATATATATATATATATATATATATATATATATATATATATATATATATATATATATATATATATATATAATATATATATATATATATACAGAGCTGGGCAGTATTTAAATACATTTGTATTTAAATACGCATTTAAATACATTTGAGTATTTAGAAATGTATTTATAAATACATTGGTTGTCATGTATTTAAATACATTATTTAAATACATTGTATTTAAATACCTATAATATAAAAATGTAAAAACTTTTTTATCAGTTAATTTGGCCATAAACCCGTCCAACTATCTGGCAATCCTGATGTTACAGTGAACCAGTGCTTCCACTTTCAAGGAAATTTCTTTATTTAAAGGAAATTTAGGCCTGAGAAGGAAATTTCTAAGTAAACCCAAATCTAAGGAAATCCTAAGGAAATCCATTTTTTTCGGACATGTTGAAATTTGTGTATGTTTAAAATGTATTTACAAATGTATTTAAATACAATTGATGTATTTAGTATTTAGGATTTAAATACATTCAATGTATTTAGTGCCCAGCTCTGTATATATATATTTATATATATATATTATATATATATATATATATATATATATATATATATATATATATATATATATATATATAATAGCGATGAAAATGATGACCCCGATCAAAAAACCCTATTTTTGTGTAGTACTTTAACTTTTCAGGTTATCATCACATCATCACACAGTAAAATGTAAAAAAAAACTACATTAAAACACGTCTTACTCGGTTAGAGCGAAGCAACAACTGAGGTATATCTTAAGAATACATGTCACACATAAACTAAACTCTTATCTATATATTGAAAACAGTACCTAAATTTATGTAAACAAACTAAAACAATTTAAACTGTATTCCTTGACATTACCAAGACTACAGAATATAAATAGATCTAATGAAATTACAAGCCTAAAATAATTACTCATATCAAACAAACCTAGTTACATTGTTCATAAATTGAATGATGTTTCATTATTATTCAAATATGGTTTACCTCCATGAATAAAGAGAGTCGGCTATCCTTAAAATATAAAGTTTGGTGGATTTAAACAAAATTTTAAAGTTGTTGTCATCAAATAAAAAATGGTCATGATCAAACAACAAATAAACACATTTTCTTAAAATATATTAAAAAAAGATGGATTGGTTAATACTCTGTTTGTCCTAAGCGACCTATTATTATGCTCAGATATTCTAATGCATAAATTCCTTCAAGAAACTAAGTATTTGGCTTCACAGCCAGGACAAGAAAACATATAGGCAACATTTGAGCACAAGTGCTTAGGTATTCTATCTGTTAAACTTGAAAAATGAACCTATATTATTAGAATTAGTAAAAACGATTCTAACAAAAACATCAAGGAACTGTTTATGAACCAAAACTCTAAATTTGTTTCTGATCTGATAACTAAAACGGCCCTGAAAGGGTAGATTTATACATATAAGGATCAACGGTTGAAATTTAGTACAAAGACAGATACAGTTGAATTGAGCCGAATTATTCTAAACGGTAAAGTTGGAAAAGAGTGGAACAAATTTTCACTTTTCGTGTTCTACTTGTGTACAATAAACTCTTTAAGCTTTGTTATACCTAACTTCTGATCTAACTGACAGCAAAATCTTAAGTTATCCAGCGTAGAACTGCGAAGATTATCCCTTCCTTACGTATTTAATCTTGCAAGGGAAGGCTGACACAACTAAGCCTGTTCTCTCGAAAGACGTCGTCTCCACGATAACTTATTAAGTATTTTGAAATACTTGAAGGTATAATAATTTTGACGGAAACACGAACGAGGAGTAATAGCAAAGACTCTGCAATCATATGTAACACGCGAGTTAATGAAATGGAAACGATCAGCACGTTATGTAGACCGCTCCCTTAACCTTAATTTGGTAGAAGAGTGACATTACTTCACGTGGCAAAATGATGGAGGGTCTATAACAAGAGGGTTTTGTAATCTATATCACTGGAGAACCTAGACAGGTGGTGTCAATATTATATTACCCAATACCTGCTTACGACAACAAAATGGGCTGATTGATAAATCTCTATCATCGTCCTACTTCCCAGCAGGACGAAGGGTTAAAGGAGGGTTGATTTGGGGGGTGTAGGGTAGATATTGTTGCAGAGGCTCGGAATTCAAAGTAGCTATGTAGTGAGAAGTTTGAGTAGTAGATATATATAACAGTATTAGTTGAGAGTTTTCATGATAGTGAAAGTGCCATGCCAGTGGAGTATATATATGTCTTGGCGTCTTGGAGTGGTGAGCTCGATGTTCCGAGTTCGAATCCTGCCTGGGGCAACTCTTTCGGCCATATATACCGTGTTCGACAGGAGCCTGGGAGATGAGCACAAGGTCCCGAGTTCAAGTCCCACCAAGGAGCAACTGTAAATCCATCGTCGAGTGGCCGAAGAAACCCGTGTGATGCATACCTGTTCATTCAACTGCGACTTCAAGTGCGGCGGAGGGACAACAGGTGGCAGCATGAGCAGGAGGGTTGACCATCACAGAAAACGGACCTTCACCTATAACATCACAGGTGTTACTATAAAAGTCCAGCCTGCACCACCAACGGGCGGAAGGCCAACCATCACGAACCTCCAGAAAGTGCAGGGCCAACCACCTGAGCCTTCAAGGAAATCCACAATAGCCTACAGGCGCTATAGCTTCAACGTAAAGAAAGAAAAAAAAAAATATATATATATATAGTATATGTGTGTGTGTGTGTGTGTGTGTGTGTGTTTGTGTGTGTGTGTGTGTGTGTGTGTGTGTGTGTGTGTGGTGTGTGTGTGTGTGTGTGTGTGTTAGTGTATGTGTGTGGTTAGTGTATGTGTGTGTTTGAGTGTGTGTGAGGCGTCATCTATTACAACTTCAGAGACATTACATAATTTGTGTATGCTATTATGTGTTTGTTTGTGTGTGTGTGTGTGTGTGTGTGTGTTGTGGGGTGTGTGTGTGTGTGTGTGTGTGTGTGTGTGTGTGTGTGGGGTGTGTGATACTGGAATATGTCCGAATTATACGAAATCCATTGTATTGGGGGTCTGTTGTGCCGCGGGTCTACTGTATTGCTGTTCTGACCCAAATGTGGTGTGTCTACAATGCTTGATGTCATATTTATGTGTTTACAGCAGCAACCTTCTATTAGCCATTATCTTGAAAATGTTCAAAACCTCATCATGCGCAATGGCGATGTCTTTTTCAATACTGAGCAAGAGTAGATCAGAAAGCCGTTCCTAGCCGCATAGGCTACGTAGCTTGCTTTTGATTAACTTCAGTTGTGAAAAAAGATCTCTCGACTGTTGCAGTTTTCACTGGTATGGTCGCATAAATCTTGATCATTGCATATAACATTGGGAAGACATGATGGAGATCGTTCGTCCTGAAGCAGTCAAGAGCCGACTTCCAAATCATTTATGGCCAGTGAGAAGGATGAGTGGAACACTCGTAATTCTGTCAACAGTTTATCTACATTTCCTTTGAAATCATAAAAGTCGCACAGATGTGTTAGGTCAGGAACTTGATTGGGTCTTGCAGTATCTTTATCTTCTTTCCAGTTCTTTGGCACAATGAGACTGTGTAGCGATTTGATAATATCCCTTGTCTTGCCTTCATCTTCTCTTTTGAACCTACGTCGGATTTCATGATCAAGGGTATCAATGAATGGGAAATACACTCTGACTCTGTAGAATTCTTCCACAATGGGCGAAGGTGCATCTTCAATTGCAGACACGTGGCTGCACTTGAACCTTGCAGGAACCTTCCTGAGTCTACCTTGACCTGGAATTTCTTTGGGAACTTCGATACCCGCGCCTTATGCTTTCTGAGAGGATTTTTCATACACAGGCTACAGCATACAATTTCTACTCCGTTCTTATCTCACTGAACCTCTTCAACACACCATCGGTGCTTGTACACGCTATCTGCAAATCTAGGTCTCGTTTCTGTAATACACTTGAAGCGGTGGCGGTTTCCATAAACACAGGCGTTGCCATCTCCAGGCAGAGCAAGAATATAAAGTTTACGCAACAGCATTGCTGCATCTCCACTTGCAGGGTCTTAATGGCCTACTTTTGCATATTTTTGACAGATATTGCACCACTGCTTTGAACACCTTCTTCAAGGCAGATTCGCGGCAGGATCATCTAACATCAGAGCGTTTCTTTAGATCTTGTGGATGAGATCCAGGGTAGATGGTGAGTTGGGTTTTTACAAATAAAGCATGTCGCTTATTTGACATTGATATGAAACTGTATAACTTCTCCACCACATTGAAAATGATTCCACAAGAACAAGATTCAAGCAGTGAGCATGGCAGTGGACATACAAGGGTTTCTCATTGCGCATAGGATTTATTGATTGCAGCCCTCTACCACTCATATTCGCATTTCGCTACCACTCATATTCATGTACCACTCATATTCGCAGCGCCATCATATCCTTGGCCCCTCATATCTTCTATTTGCAGATCATGTCTTTCCAAAAATGCCAGGGTGAGGGTCTCTAGCTCTTCGCCTGTGGTGCTTTCCATGTCACACACTTCAATAAAGCGTCCCTTTACTGTATATCGTCATCATGCACATACCAAACACACATTGATGCCTGTTCAGTGTGATAAATATCAGTTGTCTCATCCATCAGAAACGAATATATCTTGGCTGCCCTGATCTCATTCAAAATAGTCATATGATAAGTGCCCATAGCCATAATAACATCATTCTGGTTTCGATTTGACAGCACCTACACTTGAGGCATACCATGGGCTGTAGCACGCTGAACAACATTCAAATGGTTATTATTCATTACACTATCATACTTTGCAAACAGTTGTATAAGCTCGAGGAAATTGCCTCTGTTCTGACTTGCTTCACTTTCATTTTTTCCTCTCAATATTATACCTAGTAAAGAAAGGACTTACATTATGTCTATCAGTCTGTAAAACACCTCTAAATTTTCTGTCTCTCCCCAGCTTTTTGTGGGTTAATTTTTTCATTTGCTGCTTCTGGGACTTTTCAGTCTCTTCTTAAAATTATTCACCTCCCATAGCAATAATGTGTGCTTCAGAGTGCATCCCTTTTGAATAAAACCCCAGGTGCCTCTCTATGCTTCAATCGGCCCCGTTTCTTTGGAAAATCTCTTGATTTTCCCATCGAAATTTGTGTATGCTCTGCTCTCATCCTTTTTACTGGATGCTGTTCTTTACCTCCTTATATTCGTTCACTTTATTTTTCATCCCCTTTGTCTTTTGTACATCGAATATTTTGCCTAGCATGAGTTCTTCCTTTTTTTTCTGGGCAGCTCCATCCTCTCTCCCAGTTTCCGGTACGGGGTTTAATGCCCGTTATTCAGGAGAGATAGGAGAAAATTATTATCATAAAATTCCCCCGAGTTATGTCCCGTAACAGTTCAATCTTTTAGTTTCCGGATGGTCATCGTCCTTCCCTTCCTACCCGCCATTTTTTTATCTTCCTTCCTTCCTACCCGCCTTTCTTTCTTCCTTCCGCCCTTTCCTTCTTACCCCCCCCCCCCCGACTTTCCCGGTTGCGAGCAACATTCGGGGAATACTTATTTCGCGATCGTGATAACAAAGGGTTTTCAAAACTTTTCATCTTCCCTCACCCTGTTCACATAAAGGGAACACTCCTAGTTCTTAATGTTTTAAAAATAGTCCCCAAGTGAAAGATCACGGTCATACATGGTGTGTTAGTAAAGTTATTCGCAAAAATTGAAAGTCTACCAATTTCTATACAAACTTCCATACCCTGTCGCTTCAAAACGCTTTCGGACCTTTAAAATGAAAAGAAAAACACCTTCCTCGGATATTAATTAACATTTTAAAAATTCTTCTATTCAAGTAACGGACTGTATTATAGGCACCCTTTCTTAGGAAAACCGAGTTTTCATTATTTAATTGTAATTTCGGGATTATAAGCTTTCATTAGGGGCCAATCCGGGGTATTAAAACAATTCCCCTTTTTTCCCGGGGGCCCTTTTGGGGTTAACCCTGAGACGGCAGTCTCACTCCAATTTTTTTCCGCAGGTAAGACGTACCAAGTTTCGCTCCTATTCTCCCCCCCCCCCCCCTTTCCTTGTTATAATTTGTTATCTATTTTCCAAATAGGGGTCCCGGGGGATGTTTAATTTCACTAACGTAAGGAGGCCTCCCCTCCTTGTAAGTATTATTAACGCAGTCTCACTTCACTCCTCCGCAGAGCTGACATCTTGGGCCTTGACGAAAAGGGGCCCGATACAGGGTTTTTTTTAGTGAAACAACACCCCCTTCTTACTTTTTCTTCCCCCCCTAGTATCTTCCATTATAATTATAAGTATTCAGGGGTATATTATCTAAGAAAAGGATAATGTATAAATAAGGTTCAGAGAGGAGGTTTATGCTCACCAGAGTTACCTTCATTTTCACGGAGAGAGCTACTACTTAATATAATAAATATAATTTCTTTTCAAAAGACAACTTTCTTGTAGTTTTGGTGGTTTTTTTTTCTTTGTATGGGTCATAAGATAAAAAAAAGTTTTAAAGATTTCAAACCTTTAAAAAAAATCCTAAAACCACTGGGACTAAAGCGGTGGATTTATTTCCTACAATAACAGAAACAGAATCTCACCTGGGAAAAAAATAGCAAGATAGTCAAATTTCAAAAATTTTCTATTAATCGATCTTTTAAGTGGGCTCTTTAAACTCCCCCCCTATAAACCCCAAACACCCTAAAAAAAACAGAACCATGCCCCATGTGGCAGGAGCTGTAAGAAGCGAGCCGACACAGCCACCGCCGCCCCCTTTTCGCCGCCGCCCCCGTCCTTCCCGCCGCATGCCGCGCGCCTCAGCTCCGCGCCCTTCACAGCCGGCCCCCCTTTTCACCCCCGCCACGGCCTCCCCGGCATCCTCCCGCCACCTCGCCTAAACTCCGCCGCCCTTCACAGCCACCCCCGTAGCCGTTTTCCCTGAGCCGCTTTACCCCCACCCCAAAACCCCCGACCCCCAACATGTCGAAAAAAGGACTGAGCCGCGTGGGGGGGGGGAACCCGGGGTCTCTCTAGCCTACCCACTGACTCGTCATGAGTTACGCTAAAAACCCAAGCGCTAAAAACATTTAATCATCCCCGCGTGACGCATCGTGGACGCCACCCCCAAGGGGAAACACAGATTCAGGCAAGGATACGCTCTTAGTTTCCAGACCCTAGGATTTTCCAGACAAGAAAATGGTTACTTTCTGGGTTTCCCGTCGCCAAAGGGTAGCCGAGCCATACAGCGCCTACTATCCTCCACCGTCTGACCAGGACGCCAGCGCGTTTGCTGCGTCGATAAAAGGACCGACGACATCTTTCCCCGCACTCTCAGCTTCAAAACCCCCCTGGAACCTCCTAGAACTAACGGGGAGTGTCAGGCGTGTTAGTTATGCATTATTAAATGTTAAAATCAGGAAGAATTATTTTGAACATGAACTTAAAAATTTATTTTTATGAATTTAAAGGGTTTAATACCTACTGGGTTTAGGGTAGTTTAGTGTCCCCCTTTTATTCTTTTTGGGGGGAAACAATTCGAAAAGTTTTTAATGTAAAACATTGCCCAGATTCAAAAATTGAGGGTCATATGTTTTATATACCAGGTGAGGTTGTTGGGATACCATCTCCTTGAATTTCTTTAAACACTCAGTCTGGTTCGGTGAGTCTTCAAGGGATTTTTTAATTTAAGTTACAATCAGCAGACCTGAGGGTAATCAGTGAAGATTAACAAAAAATGTTAAATGTAAAATTTTGAGTCAAGGGGATGTGGGCAACTAATAAATAATTTGGGCTAGGGGTTTTTTTTCAGTCTAGAAATCGGAGTGTCTGGTTTTCAAAAGGGCTCGCCTGGTTCATGGGAGGGGTATTTTATTCGAGGTAGTAGTACTCTTCTCATTCCATCACCAGCTTGCGGGGTTGGGGGGATTTCAGGGCTCGTAAGGGTCTCGTTATCTAACCTAGAGTAGCCGGGGAGCACCCTGGACGAAAATTGTGCGACGAGAATGTTGGGACGATCATTTTTACGACCCCGCTCTACCCGGTAGTAGGTTTTTATTGGATACTTCCTTTCATTGAATATTCGTGTAAACTAAACACAAGCAGACACCCGTTTTTTAAAGAACAGAAAAATTTCCATTAATTCCCTTTTTAAATTTGTCCCTACACCCTCCTCTTGCGCAGCTTTAAAAAGGAAACAAAAGATCCCTGAGTATTAAACTGATATTGAAAAATTTAACCCGGAGAAAAGACTGTTATCCCCTTTATTCAGAAGATAGGAGAAAATTTTTCATACAAAATTTCCCGAGTTATGTCCCGTAAGCAGTTCAATCTTTTAGTTTCTCGGGGGAGTCCGTCCTTCCCTTCCCACCCGCTTTTTTTTCTTCCTTCCTTCCTACCCCCATTTCTTTCTTCCTTCCGTCCTTCCCTTTTTACTCCCCCCCCCCCCCCCCGACATTCCGGTTGCGAGTCAAAATTCGTGGAATACTTATTTCGCGATCAGTGATAACTAAAGGGTTTAAAACTTTTCATCTTTTCCCCCACCCTGCTATCACTCAAAGGGAAAACTCCTAATTCTTAATTCTTTCAAAATAGTCCCCATAGTGAAAAATCACGGTCTACATGGATGTGTTAGTAAAGTTATTCGCTAAATTTAAAAATCAACCAAATTTTTATACAAAACTTCCTACCCTGTCGCTTCAAAAGCGCTTTCGGGCCTTTGAAATGAAAGAAATAACACCCTTCCTCGGATATTGATTAAAAATTAAATTTTTCTATATCAAATAACAGGAAATGTATTATAGGCACCCTTTCTTAGGTACACAGTTTTTATTATTTAAATTTTAATTTCGGGGTTTTAAGCTATTCATTAAGGGCCAAATCCAGGGTATTCAAAAAAATTCCCCTTTTTTTTTCCCCCGGGCTCTTGGTAACCCGTGAGACGCAGTCTCACTCCAACTTTTTCCCCAGGGAAGACGTACCAATTTCGGGGGCCTTTCCCCCCCCCCCCCCTTTCCTTGTTATAATATTGTTATCTATATTTCCCAAAAATTTGGGACCGAGTTTAGATTTCCCAACGTAAAAGGGGCCTGCCCCATCCTTTTAAGTTTTTAAAAACTCCTTTAATTAATTTTCTCTTGGTTTTGAAACCCGTAAATGGCTTTTTTAGTAACAAACCCCCTTCTTTTTTTTTCCCCCTGATCCCCATTAAATTAAAGTATTCAAGCGGTTTTAAAGTAAAAAGAAATGTATCAAAATTAAGAGGGAAGGTTTTTTCCAAGAGCTTATATTTCAGGGGAGGTTCCTATCAGATTTTTAAAGTTTTCTTATTATAGATTTGAATTTTCCTTGTTGGGATGGAAGTTTTTCTTTTTTGTTTTAACACTTTTGGGGGTCTGTGATTAAAAGGAATAATTGTGGTAAATAGAATTAAAATTTTTCAAATAGTTTTTTTGTTTTATTATAAAATATTGATTATTTTGGTAGGCGTAATTAACTTTTCCGAGTAGCCCACCGTAAAAATTTTCCCACATAATTTACGATAAAATAAACAAAAATAAAATTTTAAAACCCCCCAATACCGAGAATATCCCTTGGGGGGTTTGGAGCCCCCCCAACTATTTTCCCAACCAAACTCCCCCTTCCCCAAAAACTCCCCCTTTAGACTCTCCGACGGGGAAGTTTCTCTATAATACTGTGAAACTAAAACTTTTTCAATTTCAATTTCTTTTAATAAAACTAAACTTATTTAAATTATACATGAAGGTATAAAATTATAGAGTTTTGGCCAAAAAAACCTTTCGCCTTTTCGTTTACCCGATTCCTTCCATTTTGAAAGTAAGCCTTTTTCAAAATTTCTCATTCCCCCAGACTTTAATTTTTTTCCAGAGTTTTCGCGGGCATTTTTGTTTGGAAAGGAAAAACAAACCTTTTATTTATCCCCCAAAACTTCCATGATTTATAAACGGTAATACTAATAAAAAGGGTAAAAAATAAAATAATGAGAAAATTAAACTCCAGCTACTTCCCCCGGGGAATTCCTAAACAGAAATTGAAAAAGTTTTTCTAAAATTATTTTTCCAGGAAGTTTTCCCCGGGGTTCCCCCCCCCAAGTTTTGGTCCAAAAAAACAATAACAAAAAAATTCAATTACCAATTCCCCCAGTGATTTTCGCGAGGGAAAACACCCCCAATCAGCTATTTAAAATTCCACGAGCAATCAAGAACAAAACAAAAATATTATCAAACCCCCAGGGTAAAAAGCCAACGCTGCCTGTGCAACCCCCTCCAATCCCAACTAATTCTACCCCCCCCTCCCCCCCTAAAAAACCCCCCCGGGGGTCACCATGGCGCGTGTCCCCATGCAGGCTCCTTACCCATACCAAATAGCTCTCGACAAGAAACATCAACTTGCCCAGCCAACGAACCTTGTGGGCTCGCGGGCCTCGGGCTTGGGCAAGCTGTGGGCTTGTCCTCCTCCACCCCGGGATTGTCTCTTACAGATACCACACGATGGGAAGGATCGGTTTCAGGGTAGCGTGCCACATGCCCATATAGCCGAAGTTGGCGCTGACGGACTATGCAGGTAATAGAGCCTCGATTCAGTATTCACGGTGCAATCGCTGTTTTGACACGTAATCATCCAGCGATACCCCATGATTCTGCGAAGACACTTATTCCCAAAAGGCATCGATTCGTCTCTTCAAGTCGCTATTTAGTGTCCATGTCTCACTACCATAGAGTAAGACAGGTATCACAATAGTCTTAAAGATCCGGATCTTTGTCCCCCTTTGCACAGGTACCGACAACGCCAAATCTCCTGCTGAGCGAGTCCATAACACCGTGGGCTAGGGCCAATCTGCCGTAAGACTTCTTGACATGACCCGCCGTCATTATGGACTGCGCTACCAAGGTTATGTAATACTTTCCTAGGTCTCAATGTTCTCGCCGCACGCATGAACAGATTGTACTGTTTCATCTAGTAAGACTCCAAACACCTTGACCTTAGTCTTAAGCCAGGGACCTAAAGTCCCAAAGGCTTTGCCTCCTCTTTGCAGCGCCTCGAGAAGCCATAAACAGGACCCTCCAGCGACTCAGCAAAGATTACTGCATCATGGGCAAAAACAAGATCAGTGATCTTGGTGTTGCCGAGGGATGCTCCACAATTACTTTGATCTACAACTTTGCCCAATACCCAGTCCATACAAGTGTTGAAAAGTGATGGGCAAGGGAAACGCACCCTTGTCTCACTCCTGTATTAACAGGAAAGAAGTTGGATACACCTCCCCCACACTCGCGCACTCTCAGTCCCAAAATACAGACCAGTCATAAAACCCAAATAGTCCTTGCAGGAATCCCGCGAAGTCGCAAAAGATCCCAGAGTGACTCACGATGCATTGAGTCAAACGCCTTCTTGAGATCAACATAGGTTGCAAGCATCCTGCTCGAACTCACGTCGGCCTTCCACCAGACACAAGCGCTAGGATATGGTCCGTTGGGTTGACTTACCAGGCGTAAACCCAGACTGCTGAGGTCTCTGATGCTTCAGGGAGATACTGCGGATCCGTGTCAGCAATATTGGGCAAGCACCTTGTCTGGCAAACTGAGCATGTATACTGCGGTAATTGTTTGCAGTCCTGACGGGTCCCCCCTTTCCCTTTTCAGCTAGGGAGACGCAGCCCCTTTCCCGTCAGAGGATGGTATTGATTGCCACACGGCAAATCAGGACAGGCCCTTCAACCCGCGATCATGGCCTCACCCCCGCTTTAGTAGGCTCCGCACTGTATTACAAAGCCAGGCTGCCCTTTTCCACCCCTCAAATTGGCTACAGGGCCCCTTTTGACTTCGCCAAAAGAAGGTGCGGTTTCGTCAATGGAGGATCGGGATCCACTGCTTGTAACCCAGTGGTGTGAAGCTGCTTAGTTGAGGGTCCACCGTGAACAACTGCCCAAAGTACTCAGCCCAACGAGCCATCTGCCCATCCATGTCCCGACACGAGGCGCTTCTTCAGGCTCGGTAGCGGTCGGAGGTCTTGCGTTCAAATGACCCTCGACAAACCTCGCGAGACTCCTGACATACCTCTCCTGTCTCTCCCAATGAGGTTCTAGTCCCGCCAGAGACAAAGCCCTCCCTGACAGGCCCTGGCTGGCCCGGTTCCCAACCCGGCAGCGGGGGGGGGCTCTCCTTTGATTTTCTCCACGTCCCGTCGAGACAAAACCACGACTTGACCCCGGCGTTCCCAAAACACTCCTTGGGAGCCTGAGAGTTTTTTACCCTTGAAGATCCCCCCATTCACGGGGCCTCGAGGGCACCGGCACAGCAAACCGATTTTAGACTGCCACCACATACTCATGGGCACTGTCAAGTCCCTTTATTTCTCAAGATGAACACAGTATGGTTACCTCTTGAGATTCTTCTGGACTTGACATGAAGCTTAAGTGTGGGCAAAAACAAGTCTGTGATCTGTTCCAAAGAACTCAGCACTCCTGTAAACCCTGCAGTTCTGGAGGATCCCCCAAAACGAGTACTAACGAGGACGTGGTCGATCCCCTTTTTAGCTACCCCTCCGGCATTACTATACCATGTCCAGCGGTGCAGCTCTGGTCTCTGATACCAAGAACCTGCAATTTTCAACCTTTCTGGACCTTGCAAAATTCAGAAGCAGAGAACTGTTAATGTTTCTGCTACCGGAGCCATGGGACCAACACATAACTCGTAGCCATCTCTCATGCCAGTAGTAACATTGAAGTAGCCAAGACAATGAGTGTGTCCCGAGGAGGACACTGGTCTAATACAGAGTCGATTTTGGGCATAGAACATCTCCTCTTCAGTTGCATACCTCGGTAGGAGCGTACACTGCAACAAGAGACACGAAACCCAGAGTGTGTTTTCATCCTCACCCGCATTAAAACGCTCATCAACCGGAGAAACCTCAACAACTGTGGCTTCAGTTTGCTGGAGATGCCTATAGTCTACTCCCGGAGATGGTCCACCCATTGCTCTTTGCGACCAGTAGTAGGTGTAACCCCCACTGCTAGTCTCCCCACTCCCAGGCCTCTTCGTCTCAGAGAGTCGCACAAATACCCAAACCCTCACCTACTGAGGCTCGCCCGATAGGAGAGGTAGTCGACGATCGTCTGAAGGCTCAGAACGTTTCACGAGCCCACAGGAAGAACCCTCCGGCGGTTTTATCCCAGGAGTGATTCGACGGGCAGGCGCCGCTCGCTCCGCCCCGGCCAACCCATAAGCAATAAATATGGGCAGGGGGACCTACCACTCGATTTAGAGTGCGGATTCCGAGGGCTTGCCCCGCACTCGTCAGAGGCAGACCCCTCACTGCGTCGGGCATTGGAAGGGGTCTGCATGGTCGGGGCCAACCGGGTCGGGGGCGCGGTACCACGCCCTCGGCCTCTACCTTTATATGTATGGCTTAAGTTTGTTTTTTACAGGAGGGGTCGCAAAACCCCTCACCTAACTAATCTATGTCAGGATGGCCTACTGCTCAACGTCGTCCAGGGCGCAGAAAACCCCCATGTAGGGATTTAACCCCAGGCTGCCCACTATTTCACCATAGCTGGGGCTGGATGGTCCATTGATCAATAGTGAGTTCATCTGCCCTTAAAGATGCCTCTTATTTTAGCATCTAGGTCAGAGCAAATATAAATAAATGAGTTAGTGTAGCAAATAAAGATATAATAATAAGGCAAGAGATACAAATTCATTTACGAAGATAAACTCAATGAGAGGTGTCTGGGCGACACAGTTACACACACACACACACACACACACACACACAGGCAGTTGCGCCCACCTCTCAGTGAAATGATAAAAGGATTGAATTTGAAATTAGATTTCAATAGAAGTTATGGGATGAGGCCTATTCCAACGAAAAGGGCAACTTCTAGTGAAATGGGCAGGGTGAAAACACCCAAGCCCCCCCCTCCCCCTGAACACGCCTGCATATACACAGTCATCATCAACTGAAGTTACTTAATTATCCAAATATTTAACATAAAGTATACAAGTATCAACAAATAGCTCAGAAATTATATGTATCTTCATATCGCCTCCGTGGTACAGTGGCTAGCGTGCCTGGCTACGAAAATCTGCGGGCATGGTTCGATCCGGCCAGCAAAGCCGGGTGCCCAGCCTACCCAGCTGTTCTTCCTCCTTTCGGGTGTGATAAATGGGTACCTGGGGGAACCTGGGGAAGGTAACTGTGGTAACCCGGAGTCAACTAGCCTGGTCCAGTGGGTAACGGAGGGTCCTCACCCACCACAGGCTTTAAGGGCTAATGACACGGAGATGAGACCGCAGCCACGCGCAGCTTAGCGTATGCTCCATCTTTACTATTACTTTACCTTTATAGTGCTTGTAATGCAAAAGGTACTTTTTTGTTATATACTAGAAGCTGGTAACGGTACAAACATTGATATAATTTCTTATAGACTAGGTAAGGGTTTCAAAACTTTTTTCTTACCCCTCTTGGGTAAGAAGGTGCCAACTGCTGCCCAGTTGTTTTGATCGACACAATCATAATTTTCTTGGGAATACAAGGAAGAAGAAACTGGGACTCCAGATGACCGTCAATCTCCCAAGATTTAAGGAGTTTTTAGGTTATTCAGGGAATAAAAAGATGATAAGGATATTTCAAGATTAGACAACTAATGTACTTGCTGGTAGTTTTATGTATGGGGAACCAATGATTTGAACACCATAAACTCACACTCAAAGGGTTTGTTATAATTCTATCAATAAAACAATACAAGCAAAATCACCAAACGATACATAGGTAATCGCTCACTAAAAAAAAAAAGTGACGTCAGTGAGACACAATCAAGAAAACCAACATTTGCGTCTACAAGGAATGAGTGTTATGAGGCGCAGGAACTTGGTCTACACTAGTTTGTTGCGATACACATCGTGAAATTTGCGAGTCAAGTTCCGTATAGATACCAGGAGGAAAAAGAGAGAGATAAGAGATAACAAAAAGACTCGCTGTGGTCATCGTTCAGTTCACGCGCCTCCCTACTCCCATCAATAAACCACAACCTTGCACTTCCCAAGACCTTAAAGCTATACGATACAACCCCTTCAAGCGGCTGAGTTAACTTATACGGTACGATAGTGCAATACTCTCAGAAAGTCATGCGCTTTTTAGTTGTTCGTCAAGTTCGTGCTGGGATACTCTGACGCCTGCAGCTGTTGTCTTCTCGGCGGTGCTTGTGGCGCGGAGGAGGGACTTTTATGAGCAGCAGGCGAAATGTAGCTAAACATGATATTGATCTATGTTTTTTTAACACCAAATAGCGACCGTGGAACTTGTGTGGTTCATGTAAGTAAGTGTGTTTCTGATAAGAACTGTGACGAGAAATACCGTAAACAAAGGCCACGGTGATACAATCTGAGAGCGAGCAGTAGTGTCAATAGACTAGAACAGGTAAGATCGATCTTGCAATCTCGCCTGTGGCCGTCTGGGAACCTCCCGTCAGCTCAGGACGTCGGGTTCTCGAGGTGTCAAGCTTGACTTATTTTCCAATACTTCCCCACTACCAAACCAGCCTACAATTAAAGTGTTGTCATGGTCAACATAGGGTTTATTGCAAAATGGAAAATATTACGAGTTTACGTTCTTTCATTGAGTTATAATGAGCTGTTGCAAAATAGAAAGCATTCGACCAAGGGTCCTACAACATTTACTTAAATAGGGTGGGGTGGGGTTCACACCGAACGGGGGGGATACACCGTACGAAGGCACAACGCGGAAAAATTAATTCAAATTTACGCGCCACCATGCCACCACGGATGCAGCGCTCACACTCAGTGAACGACCATGCGATCAAAGGGTAGCGTTCAGCCGTCACCTCCGTGTTTTACCAGGTAGAAAATTTTATTTTTCGTATGTTCCTTGTATTTCGCCGTTCTTATATAGTGTCTCATGTCGGCTGTGATGGCGTGATTCTTTTGAGGTAAGTGCAATACGAGGTATAACCGTATGACATGTTATTGAGTGGAAAAGTAGTGCATGCTTTCGAACAGGCCGCGGTTGGCATTATTTACAAAAAAAATCGGTGGCGCGGGGGTCAACGTATGGTGAAGTGCGGGGGATCAACGTACAGTTGAAAATTTTGAAAAAGCTATACTTTGAAATACATACACAAACCTAACAAACAGGGATTGACTTGTAATTCGCATGATATTAAATGGTGGTGGTGAACTAGTGCATTTAAATTAAAATGGAACAGTGTTTTTTTGTCGTGCATAAAGTGAATGTGATTGGTATTAAATTATGATACTATATCAGTGTGATTATGGCTATAAGCAACATGAACTAACTTTATATAAAGGATTATGTTAGTAGAATATTTAGAATTTTTTTTAAAAATTTTTCATGGTTAAAAAAACCATTTAACACTGCATATTTTCGGGCATGCCGTTCGGTGATCCCCACGCACCTACGATTTTGGAAAATCTATCTATTTTTAAATACTTAGAAAACATAGAAAAAGTGACTGGACTATGCATATTAGCATGATATTTAACTGGTGGTGGTGAACTAGTGCATTAAATTTAATGGAACAGTGTTTTTTGTTGGTGTAAGTGAAGGTGATTGGTATTAAAATTTTATGATGCTATATCAGTGTTATTATTGCCTATAAGAACATGAACTAACTATTATATAAGGATTTATGTTATTAGAATGATCAGGAATGAATTTTTTATGGTTAAAAAAAAAATTTACACTGCATATTTTGGAGGGGCATGACGTTCGGTGATACCCCCACATATATGCCAGACTCATAGTCCAAAAAATATATGGTGCCATGCAAGAATCGCTCTACCCTGTAAAAAATACTAAGCTAAGCTAAACCTAAACTAACCTAAACCTAACTATGCATGATGCTAATGTCATTACTCTTTTCAGATCTAACCTAACCTCACCGCCTCACCGTCATCATGCCTCGCAAATTATTGTCAGGAAGAAGCGAAAGCCGCTGGACCGCACTGACCCTGGAGGCGCCTGTAAGCACCGCGTGGCACTAGCTGCAGCCATGAAAGGAAGCCGCTGACAGATTCAACATCAAGAAACAACTCTTGCTGTAAGTTGACTCTATTTAGTTCCCATATCTCCCCAAGTCTTTTTGTATGACCTCGCATCCCACGTCTTCTTTGGTCTCCCCCCCCCCTCCACCCTGGGATGAGGTATGCAAAAAGGACCTGAAGGGATAGCTAACGGGTCTCTAGATTTATAGATTTTAAAATTTATTCATTTTTTTGTTAGCTTTTATTGCCAGCAAGGGCCTTCTAAGTCCTAATAATTTCTTTTGTAAAGGATGCCTTCAAGCGCTATCTTTTATTATTTTTTTTGCAACTTTTGTTGCCAGCAAGGGCCTTTTAAGTCTAATTCATTTCTTTTGTTACAGGACGCCTTCATCTATCGAAGAATGCTGTCGGATGAGTTACCTATAGGCTGTGCTCCCGTACAATAGGGTTTTCAGCCTCAACAAGAATATACTTGCTGATATACATCCACGCAGCCAAAGATGTTCTACGGCCTGCCCCATGAACGATGTGCGTAGGATCGTTGTACCAGTTTTATGCCATAGTTGTGCGGAGCAAGGAGCATCCTGCGCCTGGGAGAAAGCGAAAAGGCGACAAGGGACTGGTACATGCCTTCATGGACCGTCATCCAAACCTGGGTATGGAAGGCTCCGGAAGGCATGTCCATTGCCAGGATTGTTGCCTCAACAAAGTCATGTGGAAACACCCTTTATTTAAGCTTACACATTAGCTTTGGAGAAGTACACATTCACCGCCGGACCGGAATATATACAATTGGATGAGAGTCATTGTCGACTGTTATGTAAGCCAGTCAAGGTTGTGTGTGCGCGCAGGCCATCAGTAGACGCACAGCGTAACTCGTGAACGCGGTGACAGCATGACGTTTGTGGGCATTATAAATGCTGTGGGGCAGTCATCCCTCCAGTGTTGATAATCCAGATGCCGATGGAATCCCGCTTCATGAGGAACACGATCTTTGGTTCCAAAGGGGATTATTGCAGTCCTAGTGGCTGGATGAAAATGGTGAATGCTTCGTGCAGACACTTCCAGCATCTCCATGAGAAGTCTTGTTCTTCTCGTTTGATAGAGACAAGATTCTTCCTGATCATGGACAATGCTGAATGTCACATGAACATTCAGCCTGTTGGAGTTTGGCGAGTAAGCATGGTATGCGTGAATTGTTACCTTGGCCGTCCGCATACAACAGGGACCAAACTCCAGCCATTGGAGTGAGTGTCTTGGGTTCCCTTTAAGAATTCCTGCGTGCTACTGAACGACCCACGCGCTCATGCACCTAACGAGCACATAACAGTCCACAAGTTGCCAGGAGTTGCTTCTGAGGCATGGACCAAAGCACTACCCCCTCCAACATCCAGTGGTTTCTGGCGACTGGTATTATGGGCCACTCCAATCGCAAACATCTTCCCAGATGATGTGTTTGAGGAGCGCATGTAACCGACGCGACCGGCACACCAGAATTTGTAGTGGAAGTACTCCAACTTCTTCTGAGGAGGGAATTCAGATGGGAGCTTGAGCGACTGCTGAGGCATACCTCAGAAGCTACCCCTTCCCGCTGTGTCCCCAAGGCTAGGTGATGTTGCCTGCCACCCCGGGCCCCGCACCGACAAGAGCCTGCCACACCGAGCCCAGCACGACAGAGCCTGCCACCCGGGCCCCAGCACCGACAGAGCCTGCCACCCCGGGCCCCAGCAGAGGACGCCCCCTTGCCACCCGGCCCCAGCACGACAAAGCCTGCCACCCCGAGCCCAGCACGAACAGAGCCTGCCACCCCGGGCCCAGCACGATGCACCCTGGCACCGGGCCGAGCACGACGCACCCTGCCACCCCAGGACACCCTTCTTCAACAGACAGACCGTAACCCAGAGTGTGTCAGGGGGACCGTCCCCTAAGGTAATCCTCGTCCTAATGGATAAGGGACGGAAGAGGGTGCGGGCCCTGCATTTTACCGAGAATGAGGCGGGCAATATTCTGACCTGAGGTTTGAAGGCGAGAAGAGGCAGAAGCTGGAAGACAAAAAGAAGGCAGCGGCTGAAAAGAAAACCATGGGAAAGAAGAAGGGTCACAGCGGAAGAAGTCTGTGCCTGTCCGGAGGAAGACACACTGACGAGGAGGAGTTGATGATGTCCGACTTCAGCTGCGACGACTCCTCCGAGTACTCGGATGAGGTGGACGAACGAGGGCCCCTGGGACTGCAGATCATACCCTTTTGCTGCGAAAACATCACAGGTGGGGACTTGTCGGGTCAGTGAAGATGGAGGAGGGAAGGGGGGTGGGCACATAGTGTGCTATGTTGCTAAGGTTGGCCATCATGGAGGATGGAATCTAAACCTTCTTTCCTCGGATGAAGTCCGCTAAACACCCGAGACACGTCACCTTCCCTACCATCCTAGATGAAGCTCTGTTGATCCAGAACAGTGCAAGGGTGTCCCTGGGACCTCAAGGCATCCCAAGCAGGCTGACATGGTGAAGGTGTTCCCCCGCTGCATGCCTTCTAGATGCTACTCTGACTAGTGAGCATAAAAAAACCCCTAGACCTATCTTTTAATAAATTGCTATTTTATATGAGCTTATCTTCATTCATCACCTAATAATAATGGGTGGGTGTCTAGGGCTTAGCATATATGTTGAGTTCAGGCAAAAAAAAACACAATAATTGTTGATGTAATATGAGTTTAAAAATATCATAACGGTGCTCCCCCCATAACTGATCGGTGTCCCCCCTCGTGGGGGGGAACGGACGACGGGTGCCAAAAATTTATTAAAAAAACTTAAATGACCCTTATTATCTGAGTTGTAAGTATTCATGAGGGTACCATAGTGGGCCATATTGTGAAGTTTGTTTGGGCACGTGTGCACTCTCTCAGGAAAAAATGGATTTTTATGAATATTTTTCCACTAATAGTTTACGTGTCCCCCCACACCACCCTACTGTAGGACTGTGTAGAGGAATGCTTCAAGGCGGGTGTATGGGTTAAATATTACCTTCATGCATGACTATGCATGAAGGGTAAATTTACCGCTCCAGTATCTCAGCGAACATGGGATACACTGGGGCTAAACCTTATCCTTCCATGAAGAGTGCACATTGGCGCGCCGAGTATATGTGCTCCTTTGGGCACACGCTTCTTCTTCTTCTTTCTAGGGGGGAGCTAAACCACGGGTTTTCAGTCGGCAGTTCAAAGCCTATTTTCCGGCTGGCTCCCTGAGGGCTTGAGGAATTAGGCCCTAACTATCTGCTCTTTTTACCAATGCCCTTTTCTAGAAATACTTTAACCCCTTCAATGATTCTTATATTGGGTCCGGTACACCTACTCAAACCTAAAAGAAATTCCCATTATCCCATCTATGTTCCATCTGCACGCGTAGGCAGTTTGCAGATCAGGGGACCGGATGTTCGAACGTTGTAACGGGTCTCTAAGATCATCTTTGCACAAGATTTCTCTGGCGAACGTTCGTAACGCGTTAAGAAGTATTTTCAAAACGATCTTTACGAACATTCATACGCCATATTTTGCTTATATCCACCCATATTTGTTCTTAGTGTAAGTGCTGAGGAGCACCCTTAGGATGTCGTAGGGTAGCATGATGAAGTTTTTTCTAATATGCAAGCCAATATAAAGTTATGTTATAAGTTGTTTATTTTCATGTTGAGTTGTGTATTGTGGTCAGGACGTGTTGGGGGAATGTGAAGGGTGCAGATGAATGGTTATGTTGCTGAATGCCTATAGGTGACTGAAATTAGTGACGTGCAATTAAAAAAAGAGATGGTTCTTGAGCTAGAAGTGTTTGATAGAGAAGATTATCAAAGGAAGGGAGAGGGAAGATGCGGGAAGTGGAGGAGGAGAATAGGAGACAATGATTAGATGAGAGAAATGAGTCTAGTGAAGGATACGGATGGCGGTGGCATAATAAAGTGAGATTGGAACGAATGAAGGATAGTGGGTGGGTACGCAAGGTGTATGAATGGCCAAGGGATAGAGAAGCAGAATGTAAAATGAGTGCTGGAACGGAAGATAAACTAGGTAACCTTGATGTGTGTGTTTAGGGAGGATTGATTGATCATTATAGTTTTAATTGCGCCGCAACTTGCGGGTTATTGACGCCTGCGTACAAAAAGATACAGTAAAGTAAAAACTAAAAAACAAAATTAGATAGAATAAAAATATTGAAAATACGAAATACATAAAAGAACATGATTACATTAAAAAACAATCATAAGTAATATAAAAACATATAACTTATTAAAAACATCATAACTGGTGAGAAGGCCAGCCTTCTCAATAAATGTATGGACTTCTGTCCCGGAGAGAAACACCTCTCTCCCAAATGCCATGGAGAGACGGTAGCACCGTCAGCCCACGACACGGGGACAAAATTGCACACGTAGGTCCCCAAAAGACTGGGACCACCGACCAGCAAAGTGCCGCACAGTTAAGTTTTTTTTACCAAAACAATCATCACAGTAAGGAGGCCGGTGGCCCCCCTCATGAGGAAACCCATGAGTATATAGAAGTGTGGACCAAATACGCAATCGTGCAAGGCAGTGCTCCCATTCGGGAGAGACAGCAGTAGCTCAGTCCCGCTACTTTGGCGGAGGTGCGCAGTTTATTTTGCCCATATAGTAATCGAGTTTTCCTTCGCAACTGTGGAACTTATCTATGGATTGCCGAGCGTAGGTCCGTAGCTGGCATGCAAAATGTGATAGAGCTGGGTATTCCCCCCTGCTAGCTGCAGCTTGTGCCAAGGCATCAGCTCCTCATTACCGGCACCACCTTACATGTGCGGTACCACAAAAGCTGACCGTCCGCCTCTCCCTCTGAGCAGATTTAAGCCCATTCAGGATGCATTGACCGCGGATGGGGAGAGTTAAAATTACATAGTGATGAAGAGCACTACAGAACACTAAAAAATTGTAAAAGAAACATCGGAAGTTGTAAAAAATAATCCTTGAGGCATATTAAAATAGCACTATTCAGCCCGTTAAAAATAACAGATTTATGAAACACTCGGAAGGATGCACGCCTTTGTTAAAACGATTGGAATACGGACACCGTATCCAAATCCTTCGTCTGATCGTGGCTCTAACCATCAGTCAAAGTACACGGGGACCGAACTCTCTGATGTGTGCCTGCAAAAAGTGGTCTAAAAAACTTGGGCAAGCTCAGCCTTGAGGAAGTTGGGTAAAGACCCTTTCTGAAGAGCGGGAGTAGTTTGCAATAGGACATTCTGGGGAGACAATAGCCCACAAGGACCGACTGTCGTAGGCCTATGCGGGCAGATCCGTAAAGCAGGGAAGGATAGCGTCTCCATAATAGACCCTGTTTCAATGGACAAACCAAGGGGCTTTGGTTAATCTTCTTCGCCCTGGTAAAGTTGCCGATCCGGATTCACAAGACACAGCCGGCAAGCTATTGAGTCAGGGGAGGCGTCGGTTGGAGGCGTATACCAACATCTTAACAGGAGGGACTGGCGTTGGGAAAATCTACTGGAACAAAAAGCTGTTGAGGACACCAAGCATACTCCACCAATCGACTTGGGATGGATGAAGAAGACCTGGAAACGCCACCCGGTTGCCAGACGGGACACCAGGCTCCATGTGATGTACCGAATCCAGTATCCGCAGGTCGAGTGGTGTGCTTGGTGGCAGAGTGGAGTACAACTTCACATCCATATCAAGCTGCGAAAGGATAAGGGTGAGCGGTGGAAGATAGAGGAGTTTGTTAGCGCGAGCAGCCCCCCAGCTGGTGGTGCCGAGAGGCTTCTTTTCAGTAAGACCATGGTCCGGAAGACAGTCAGTCTGAGAGCACGGAAGGTGACGGCACCCAAGTCAGTTATTGTACAAAAATGAGTCCTAAAACACCGGGTCTTCTTCCTACATGGTTTATTCTCTTCCCGTAAAGATGTAGGTCTGCCGGGTCGGGATGAATCCCACGGGTGCGGCAACAAATGAACCGCTACAGTCGTCGATTGGAGAGGGAAAAACCAGGAAGCCACGATTCGTCGACGTCCATTCACAAAACTTTATCAATAGCAAGTTGATAAGTCCTTTCTCTCTGCAAACGACATCCTGCTGGGATAGGCAAGCAAAAGTGATTGATAAATCATCCACGTATAATGTACTAAACAATCCCCTGGCACAGACTATCAAACAATTTACCATTGACTATGGCCTACAGCGAACAGGAGCTACACCTCAAGACAGCTTGCCTTGGGGGATGCCACCTAATTTGGAAGCGGGTGTGTTCAGAACGGACAGTATGTTGCCAACTCGAACTCTAAGAACCGCGGTTGGCTAGGCAACTCTGGAGGAACACAGGCAAACCGACCTTCTTAGCCCGAACTCATACAGAGATTGCAATATACCGTGTCCCAAGCACCGTGCCGTAAGCCTTTTCGAAAGGTCGAAAAAATAATGGTCAGGATGGGTGTCGAGCGGCAAAATTCCCCGCATTATGGATGGACTCTAAGGGAAATAAGCGCTTCCGTCAGTAGAGTGATGCTACGGAAATCCACACTGAGGAACTGGTAGAAGTTGGGAAAAAGTTTTTCCCCCGTTCCAAAACCAATTACAACGCTCGGACTATTTACCCATTTTTTCGAATAACTTACACACACATGAGTTAGGGATATGGGCCGGGAAATATTTCGTCGGTTATGTGAGTAGGTCTCTTCCCAGGCGTTTAGGGATCGGGATCACCACCGCCACACCCCAGCTACTTGGGACGGTTCCTTCAATCCAGATCCTATTATAGATGCTCAAAAAAAGAAATCTAGTAAGCCTCATCTCTTAGAGACCAGAGCAATCGCATATGGTTACATCATCCTTGGCTGGGGAAGGTAGCGCAAAACCTTCGTATGGCTTGACATTAGCTCACAGAGGGCTGTAAAAAGAACATTTGTAAGATTCCCCGCCTCTGGCGATGAAAAATCTATACGACCATAACTCTGTTCTTGTCGCCAGTCTGTCCCTAGCATTGGAGACGCTTAAGGTCTGTTCTGCCGCCACTGACACAAACATCTGAGAAAACAAATCTCCTGCTACCAGTCAGGGGATATCCACAGGGTCCCATTTTTAATCGTTATAGAACTGGACCCGGGGAGGATGGGATAAAACTTCCCCTTCCATTTTCCTCACTCTTTGCCAAACCTTTGCGACACCGGGTGTTAGATGCACAGATCGTACTAATAAAAGCCCTCCAAGAGGAGTGACGAGGGACTCTTTCATAACCCGGTCGGAATCTAGCCTGCTGTAATCCTCGTGAAAAGATATTTTTAGTGCTTACTGAGTTCTGCGGTGCCCGCGAAATGGTATTGCGTCTCAGGCATCGGCGGTCGAGAGTGACTGCCTGCGCTGCCGTACGTCACTGAGTCCACCACGGAAAAGGTCGGCTTCGATCGAGAAAGATCCAGATGTACGGGGGTAATGCTCAGCGAGGCTGCAAAAGAGGATTCGAGACACATAAAAGTAATCTACGGCCTCATCTATTGTTGGAAAAGTTAATCTATATGATGTTAAAAAACACAAAGAGCTCCTTCGTTGAAAGCTCCTCCGCAGTCTGCTACCCATTGAGGAGAGGCACCATTTTGGGAGACATTGGGAAGGGTGTGCTGAGGACACTGCGTATTTAAGTAGTATGGGATAATAAAGGTCCACTTCCGCCGGAAGAGAACTCGGCCATTCCTCCCTATGAGAGAAAGTCTGAACGGCGCGCCTTTTCCTTTGTGGACTGCATGCGCCCTTCAGTGATAGGTCTTAATAGCAGTCAAGGGGTCCAGTCTGCGGAATGGAAATGTGGGGGCCTTCTCCCGTGTTGAATATATTTAAGTGATGGGCATCTAGAAGAGTTAACACGAGAGAATACACGCGACGGAGGCTGGTGAAGCTGCCCCACAGAAAAAGGCCGCCCATTCAGGTCGCCAAGTCACAAGAGGGGTAAAAAAATATGGACGGGGGAGGAAGATGGCGGACGAAGATCCTCAAGATCGGGGAGAGGTAGTGTAGTCAGTTGGACGGTAGATATATTGCAGCAGGACAGTTGCGTAGGTCTTGTTCGCAGAGGGGAGACGACCCTGCCTACAAGCCTGCGAAGGGTGGATTGCAAGCGGGATGGACAGTGTAACGGGGACCATCCCGACGATGGTAAAGGGCCACAACCACCACTAAAAGCAACCACCGGCTTAGGTGGTTTGTGGACAGTATAAACCTGTCGGGCAGAGACACCTCCCTGCCTATCATTTGTTTCTTGTAAACAGATAATTCTGGGTCAACTCGTTGATGAGAGGCCTAGTTTCCTCCCAATTTGCACGTAAATCCACAATAGTCCCATTTGGAGGATTGAAGATGTTATTTCGTGCGTGGAAGATGATGCAGAAGCCTTGAGTACGGCTTGTAGACGCTGCGCCATTTGAAAGCCCAGCATCTTTGTCTTGTGTTGTAGAAGATGGTAAAACTACTTTTCTGTACATCCCAGATGTCGTTGGCGCTTGCCGTACATCGGCGGTGAAAAAATCGGGGTTCTCATACGAGGACCCGCGGACAGTAGTGAGACCGTGTCCACCAAAGATGCAGAATTTATGACAGAAGATTTACCACTTCTAGGTTTACTGATAGATCCCCCCCGACGAGGGTCTTGAGAATTCTTATCAGCATGGCTATCAAACTTACTTGTGTGTCCATAAGTTGTGAGGACACCTTCGCCAAATCAGCGTAGTTGTTGAGCTGTGGTGCGTAGACCGCTTCAGGGGTGGTTAAAAGGGGCAGTGATATTAGGAGTCACGTCAGTAATCCCCACACCTATCAGGTAGGTGTATCTGTACGCAAGTCAATCCCCTCCTGGCTCAGGCAATTGATATTATAGCCGGAGGTACGCCCACTGAGTCTATAGGACTCAGTGGAACTGCCCCCCTAGTTCGGCTTTGAGACTCTTTATTAGGATGGCTTTTTGGGAGCCTCTTAGAGGAGGAGTCACTCTTGTCATTTTTTTCCCGTGTGCGGCATCACTACACGAGAGGGGTTGGAGGCTCATTCTGAGAGGGTCAGGGCAGACTCCACCAGAATCACACTGGCAGTAGTAGCGAGAAACTATTCTATATTCATGGGATGGCATGGGGTAGATTAAGAGAATGTGTGGGGAACTGAAGGAGGCTGATTAGGCGTCTTAGAAGAAGCAGCAGGACCATCGCGGATGCGTATGGTCCTGCTTTCCTCCCCCGCCTGCTTGTCTGTGGGAAAGTTCTCTTCTGCGCTCCCAGACTGATAAATGGGAGTTGGCAAATAAAGGGATGTATTCTCTAATTTATAAGTCCAACACTGTCGGAAACTCGGTGGGTGATCAACACGGCAGTGGAAGCAGTAGGGAGTTGACGTTACAGTCAGCTGTGGCATGGGCACCCAACGCCGAGCATCGACCACAGCGAGGAGGCGGATTTACAAAATTTTTTTCTGCCCGCTGCCCAAAGCTGTAGCATCATAGCACTGCAAGGGCGGTCGATAAAGCTTTTAATTTAGAGGACTGGGGGACCGAATCCTGATGGAATCGGGGAGACTTGCTCCGTAGGAACGTTTAATGCTCATGTTTTGCTTCTCTGACCTTATAGACCTGTGAAACTCTTTCCGGGCACATTTAGTATTCTGCCTCCGAAAACCAAAGAGGTCGTAGTTGTAGAAAGACGCCTTTTGCTGGTATGAAATTTTGGCATGAGGTTTGATGGTATCAAAAATGATGTCGTCGGTGATGGGCATGTGGTTGGAAGAGGCATCGAGCCTGAGTTAGGTCCTTGGCTCGGATATAGAACCCCCTGCATACCGTTTCAGGTGGCCCTTCCGGGATCATGCCAATTTTCTTTCTTCCAAATACCGCCGCCGCAAGGAAAAAGTTGCCACACTCTCCTTATTAATACGCCACGTACCAAGTAGGGGTAGGGCTATGGCGGCAGGTGGAATAGATTGTAGTAGTTTTCTCAAAAGTGTGGGATGTAGTCATCAGGGCCGTTCTCCAACATTTACGGAGCGAATGAGTTCGGCTCTGTAATGTCCTCGCTCCATTTCCATCTTTTGTGCTTTCCTCATAAGCAGAGGGAAAGCATCATTTTTCTGCCGCAGCAAAATTTATGGTAGCACCTATTTGATTGTCCATTGTCTCATAAATAAGACGGATGCGGCGAAACCACACCATAGCCTTTGAAAATACAGGTAAATGCTTCGTATGACAAGCCTGGGACACGTTGGGACAGAAGCAAGGTGTCCAACGTAGAAGTGCCCCGAGGGCCAGGCTCGTCTCTTCACTCCCTGTCTGAGTCCCTTGAGTGGGGGACCGCCAGACCGGGGAAGCTGAGGAGGAAGGGGCGGACTGCCGCTTCGTGCCACGTTCGGCCTGGAAATGCGCCAGAGTGGCAATGTGTAGAGGATTTCAATGGGAGAAGTCGAGGAACAAGCGGACGTCAGGGAGAGAGGCAGGCGGGGTAAATCTTTAGTATTATACATAAACAAAATTACTTCACTTCCACACGGCCCCCACCCCCACGGAGCCAATCGAGGGAAAGCTGTTGTTGGGGAAGGACCTCACCCAACAGCTCCAGGGGTAGCAGGGAAGTATACGATGTCGGTTGCCGAGTGGTGGGTGGCCAGCCGCGGGGACGATGCGGTGCCCCACCAGGTCAACCTCGCTTGGCCTAGCCAACGCAATGACCGGCCGATTGATCCAGGCGGGGCCGCACTGACCTCCCGTCTTACCCCAACCCCCCTACCAATGGAAGGTGTTGCCAACCGAAGGGAACTACAACCCGCCCCGCGGTGGACTCAACTTCCAGATAGAGGGGCGTGGGGGAATATACAGGATGCCACGCACGCAAACACGTGGCGGAGCGTTTAGGGAGGAAGGAATAGGCGTGGAATGCATGATACTCGTAGTGAAAAAGGTGAAATTACATAAGGGTATAAGGTGCGTTTCTAGACCAATACAATACAACACAACAATCGGTGGTTTTAAGGTATCTGAACGTTTCGTTCTTACATAATGGAAATATGTCTAACCCCAACAAAAGCTGTCACGGAGATGAAAAATAACACATGGAGTCTAGGGGGCCGAAACCCCCCCCAGTGAGGTTTAGGTTTAGTAATCAATGCCGGGTTAGGTTAGTTAACTAGCAGGGTGGTCTTGGGGCGCAGTTATGTCAGAAGAGTATTGGTTGAACTGAATTTTTACCTAAATGAGTGTGTTATGGAGGATAAGAAATGTTGATTTGGTGTGGTAAGGATGTCTGAGAAGAGTAGGTACACTGAATGGTATATGAGGTAAAGTGAAAACTTATGAAGAATGAGTTCAATGATGGAAGCTATGTGAGATGTGATTCTAAGCAAGTTCAAGACCACTGGGTATGGTAGGGGATAGATGGTGAATGCAGGGAGGAAGTTGTGTAAGGAGAAAGGTGGAGGGGGTGGATGAGAAAGTGCAGCACTTGGTACTGTATTGCAGCAGATATGATAGGAGAGAGAAGGAGCTGATATGTAGGCTATATGTGGTCATGAATGAGAGGGTCTTATTGGACAAGTGGAATGAAATGAACTGTTATAAGGTACTAACAGGGATAATAATTTATACTTGTAAAATATATTTATAACGGAAATGGACTTACTGCACAATATAGTGAGACAAAATAATACAGAAAATATAAGCTGTAAGGCTTGCGGAGCCCGCCAACTCCGCGGAATATTAACGGGAGGGCTATGAAGCAGAGGAAATTGTGGGTTAAAACACAAAAAAAATTGACTAGAATGCAGGCTTCATTTTGATAACCTAACCCATCTACTGTAATATGTCAAGTCGGTAGTATTTCGGTGCTGAGCTGGGGGGGAATCTGCCCCGTCATTCACTAATCTAACCTCGACATATAGTCCAAAATGGCCAACATTAACATAACCAATAACCTAACCTAACTGTTCAGGCTATTACTGGTATAATCCCTGAAATGCAAGAAAACGGGTAAAATAGAAACACTCGCCGTACGAAACAAATTGGAATACCCGCCGACGTCGTCGAGAATTCCTATCGGCGACAGTTCCAGGTTACTGTCTAGTGCATGGATAATGGGGGTATTAGTTCGGTAGTGGGCTTCCAAAAGGCCTAGGATTCTTACTACATCATCGTTTTTTTTGGGTAGATTTCTTTCAAATTTTCTGAGAGTTTGAATCCCATTTTCCATGGCACAATTGAATAATAAATGAGCTACATTGTAATGCCGAAAAATCGACCGTTATTTTAGCACAAACGAGTTAAGTTAGGTTAAATCAGATCTAGTTTAGGTTTGAGGTGGGGTTGGTTTAGTAACAGATGATATCAAGAAAATAGAAAACTATTAATACTCGGCAGTGAGAAGCGGAGCAAGGTTTGCGGAGCGGGCCGGGAGGGCGGATTCCCCCCACACCTGTAAAAAAAAAATTATTTCCGGCAAAACGTGTCTGTCCTGCCTTGCAGTGCCAGATTTCATTCAATACACATCAAAACTATTCAGGAAAACTAAGTTTCAGGCCTCGAATTGGTGTGAAAAAACTCATACCGAAAATTTGAACCATAATTTATCTAACCTTACCAAAACCTCCTAGCGAGACCTAAGGGCGGAAAAGAACTAGAATTTACCAGGTAGGTTATATTGAGGTTTTAATTGTAATTTTTTTGGGTGGTGTTTCGACAGAGAGGGTATTAGCGAACGTCTGCAGTGTTGTGATATTTCCTTTTAGGAGTCATGTATGTTTACATTCTGAATGTGCATTATGATTGGCTAACACTCTTAAAGGTTGATGAAAATTCTTTCTTCTGATTGGCCAAGCGATAGTCAGCTGGGCTCAATTCCTCATGATCCCCCCCCCGGAACGGACGGAACCAGCTTGAAGATCGCATCATCGTGAGCTAAGAACATTCGAACGGTCCTTTGAAAATACAGTTTTGTGGTGTTCGTTCGTTAGCTCAAAGATTCTAAGAATGGCCCGCTAAAGAAACGCTCAAAGAATTATCTTAGAGGCGGAAAGTTACGAACTTTCGAACATCCAGCCCCAGGCCGTAACGACTCAAGTGACTCTCCACCTCCGCCACAGATGCCAATGTCTCATCCACCAGAATGGCGTCCAAGTACGATGATGGGTATTCAATCCTGTCTCGTCTTAGCTCAGGCATGGTGCTAGGACCTTCTTCAAGACGTGGGCGTTGCATTGTGCAGTCTGAAGCGAGTCTCGCCAAGCATACCATTTTCCTTTGAATACCACCGTTTGGCACGGACCATACCGACGGTGAGCGTGATTTGAAGGTAAGCGTTGTGTAGATCTATAAGAGCGACTCCACTCTATCTACGCCTGCCTCCACCCTCTGGATTTTTTCTCAGCGCAGACGTCTCCGCTTCAGCTGGGTACACATCGCGAGATTGGAGTTTCAGTCAACGATAAATTTACTGAGCACACCTTTTTCTTGTTTTGCTGCAAACAGCCATCAGTGTAATGGTTAATTTTTATTGCCGGCATCATTGGGCGTCATTGAGCGTCCTCATTATTCGGAACCAGCCATCTGTTCCTTGATTCAATGACTCAATTAGGTGTTCATAACTACTGTCGAATTCCCGAGGAACCTGTATACAGAGGCCCACCCCAAAAAAAAAAAAAAATAATTTTTTTTTTTTTCAATAAGCCGCGGCGCCTTGTGCCCCGACGCCATTTCCACATCACTGTCCATTGTTGCTTTCGTATAATGCTTACTTTAAAGTCCCTCTCGTCGATGTCTCTCCGCACGGTGGTAGAAGTTGCCGCCACTACGGGATGCTTTGATTTCCCCAAGAAACACACTTCGTTAGGCGAACGCCAATGTAACACCACGTAGAGCCTCACTGCGTTCCTGCCTAGAATGAAGTCGAAGTGAAGCGGCTTGAAGGCACCACAAGCAGCGCTCACAGTCACAGACGCTCCTGAAGTCAGCTAGATCTATACCTCACCCGGCCCCATAACACACACATAAACGCACCGCTCACAGTCGTCACGCTGATATCTTTTTGGCCAGCCAGCGGGCGAGAGCACAGGGAGCAGTGTTGCAAATGGCATTTTTTTTCAATGCCAAAATTTAAATTGGCAGAAATGGCTGTTGGCAGTGGAAAATGATTAATTTGGCAAATTTGGCATCAAAAATGTCTAACTCTGGCAATCAAGAAGCCAAGTGTGTAAGTTTGGTTAACATTGCGTTATAAAGTATCGTTACCAGCAAAACCACATCGCCTTCGACACTTAAGAATCAGGGTGAGCGTTTAGGACAGGGAACAGTACGGGTGACGCCAAGTGGCCTGTCTCGGCGGGCAAGGTCGGCAGTCGGTCGCGTAGTTCTGTACTGCCTCACCTCGGCGTCATGCTGTCTGCCGTATAGGAAGTATTCAAGCCAGGATTGTCCAAGGCGGAAAGGAACACTATGATTCGGAAGGACGTATCAGGGGGATGTATGGAAAAGGGAGTTTCACGGGCTGACAAAGGCCAAAGTACGGAACAGAATCAACATTTGTAAAAGTGTGTCAGAAAATTTTGCAGCCAAGGAAAACACCATAAGTGGATGCTTGATACCAAAGAATAAAGTGCGTGTTGTGACAGTAGTTCAGTAAGAGCGAATTTATTTGCGAGAGGTGGTCCTTCGAGGATCTAATGATGCACTTAAGAAAGCTGAACTGCAGCTTGCAGTGGTTGTTGTTGCCACAGTTCAGTATCAAATATAGATCACCTCAGTGAAGTGATAAAAAATAACAGTGCAGGGGAGTAAACTATGAAAAAATACGGTGCATCGTACCAAAACTGTTCAATGCTGGATTAAGCTAACGTAATCCTCCCCGTCCCTTGAGGAAGACCTACGGAAAAAGGGTTACTGAAGCTAAGAAATACTGTTTAATGATTGATGAATCCACTGATGTATCGAGTAAATTAAGCACCTGGTGTTGTATTAGGTACTATGATAATGCTGCTGGAGAGTGGTAACCGGCTGTTCCTAGGTCTTTGTCTGTCTGTGAAACCACTGGTGGAGGCTTTATTCAGGCTACCAAGGCTCTACTTGACAAGAATGGTATTGCTTTGGAAATTGCATTGGGTACTCTAGTGATGGTGCAAGCAACATGATGAGAAACAACTCTTCTCCTTGATCAAGCAAGTGTCACAAAACTGTGTAAAAAATGGGATGATCAATTGGTAATGCCAAAGTTTTAGCTCTTGCATTCAAAAGGGGTTCGATAAACTTCCATAATCCCTAGGGTTCATGCCTCCTTGAATCCCTAAATGGTTCAGAAAAAGCCACGCTGAGACGCGAGAACTATTACGATGTTTGTTTTAGACGATATAAACACGCAGAAGAAACGAAGCGGCACAACCCTTTCCATGTCCTGAGCCTCTCTACAACCCGATCGGCTCTGTGAGGGAAGGTGATATTTATAATACACTTAGTCAACTGGCTGGAGCTGAAAACATACTGTTAATATGCTAGTGTGGAAGGCTCCATGATGTACGATACAAAGCTCGCATTCGTGGGAGAGTTATGTGATGATTGCAATTATCTTATTTTTGTATTCTGTTCACTCTTTCAGTCAACTTGCCAGTCCATCGAGACTTCTTATGAGCTAGGACACACATTTCAAATCTCTGAGTCGATGAATCTATGATGGAGATGGAAGTTACTACCATTGGAGAAGGTTGACTTTGGAGATCCAAGTTTTATGATGGAGATGCAAGCGACTTCTGTCGGATGAAAATGCAGATCCTCCGCGTTCGCTTAGCTGTGCAGCAAAACGTTGCCAGGCATGCTAATATAACTGGTGGATCAGTGAAGTTGCGCCTGCCTGAAAAAAGAAGCTTTTTTGATGGTGCTTATGCAAAGTTGTCACCATCAGAATCCTCACTCAAGTGAACAGGCCCGCATTCAGTGACATCCATTCCATTTACTGACAGATAAGTTAGAAATAATGTGAAGAGCAGTATCGCAAAAATTCTGTACCCATCTTGGGCCAGGAAGATATATAAAGGCGGCCTACCAGCAGACCTTGTCCAGTTTTGGTCTCTAATGAAGAGGTATACAGTAGAGAGTCAGAAGCCATATGAAGAACTTGCAGACGATGGCTTACAGTGTTTGACCACACCAGTGAGTATTTAATGCAGTCTTAAGAGAGAATTTTTCCCATGTTACTGCAGTAAAGATGAAAGTTCGCAACACAAAATGAGTTTGAAAATGTTGCACGCAATTTAAAACAACGTACAACGCTAATAGCTGTACGGGAAAGTGTTTTGTAAGGACCTGATATCCATGGATACATGTGGAAAAGTTTACTGTGGATATGTACGAGCATGCAAGAGGTCGAATGCACCAACGGTAAAGGCAAACATGGATGTCTTGGATAATCTTATACTAGTCTACTTAAGGTAAATGAACTGTTGGAATTAGGTCGGTCTACATCGAAGCAATAAAGTGAATGTCAGTGTGCTGTGTGGTTAACGTTTTAAAACGCCTTATATTTGCGAAATATCACTGTTTATAGAAGTTGAGTGAAAATCCCAGTTTGGCAGTAATCTGAGCGAATTTGGCATTAATGCATCACGAGACTTGCCAACCTGATTATTTATTGATGATGATGATGATGATGATGGGTGTGGAAATTATCCACCAACCACCCTCTCAATATTTGCAGAGTGGTGGTTTGTTTCCTCCCCCCCTTGTGAGGAGGTTATTGTCGCTCATCAAAGGGGGTGCGGTAGGGATGTGTTATATAGTTGTAGTGTGGTGGTATTAGTTAAGGTAATCGAGTAAATTATAAATACTGGGATAATATAAATTAACATCCCAGAATATTAAGCATTCTTGCACCGTAAATAATTAGCAACCTTAGTTGTGGGCAGCCGTTGATTGGCGCCCCGCCCATTAGATCCAAGCCACCGGGAATTGTACCACGTGGCGGGGTTTGGCTTAACGAGTCTTCAGTGTTGTGATATTTCCTTTTAGGAGTCATGTATTGTTTACATTCTGACTGTGCATTATGATTGGCTAACACTCTTAAAGGTTGATGAAATCTTTCTTCTGATTGGCCAAGCGATAGTCAGCTGGGCTCCATTCCTCATGATCGGAACGGAACGGAACCAGCTTGAAGATCGCATCATCGTGAGCTAAGAACATTCGAACGGTCCTTTGAAAATACATTTTTGTGGTGTTCGTAGCTCAAGATCTAAGATGGCCGCTAAGAACGCTCAAAGATTATCTTAGAGGCGGAAAGTTACGAACTTTCGAACATCCAGCCCCAGGCCGTAACGACTCAAGTGACTCTCCACCTCCGCCACAGATGCCATGTTCTCATCCACCAGAATGTCGTCCAAGTACGATGATGTGGTATATCAATCCTGTCGTCTTAGCTCAGCATGGTGCTCAGGACCTTCTTCAAGACGATGGGTGCATTGTTCAGTCTGAAGCCGAGTCTCGCCAAGCAATACCATTTTCCTTTGAATACCACCGTTTGGCACGACCATACCGACGGGTGAGCGTGGATTTGCAGGTAAGCCTTGTGTAGATCTATAAGAGCGACTCTCTATCTACGCCTGCTCCACCCTCTGATTTTCTCAGCGCAGACGTCCGCTTCAGCTGTGTACACATCGAGATGGATGTTCAGTCAACGAAAATCTTACTGAGCACACCTTTTTCTTGTTTTGCTGCACAACAGCCATCAGTGTAATGGGTAATTTTATTGGCCGGCCTCATTGGGCGTCATTGAGCGTCCTCATTATTCGGAACCAGCCATCTGTCCTTGATCAACTGACTCAATTCGTGTTCATAATACTGTCGAATTTCCCGAGGCACCTTGTACTACGAGGCAATATTCATAAGCCGCGGCGGCCTTGTGCCCCTACGCCATTTCCACATCACTGTCCATTTGTTTGCTTTCGTATAATGCGTTACTTTAAAGTCCTCTCGTCGATGTCTCTCCGCACGGTGGTAGAAGTTGCCGCCACTACCGGAGCCTTTGATTTCCCCCGAAACACACTTCGTTCGGCGAACGCAATGTAACACCACGTAGAGCTCTCACTTCGTTCATGCCTAGAATGAAGTCGAAGTGAAGCGGCTTAGAAGGCACCACAAGCGCGCTCACAGTCACAGACGCTCCTGAAGTCAGCTAGATCTATACCTCACCCGGCCCCATACACACATAACGCTCACCGCTCACCGTCGTCACGCTGATATTTTCTGCCAGCCAGCGGGACGAGAGCACATGGGAGCAGTGTTGCAAACTGGCATTTTTCACTGCCAAATTTAACCATTTTTGGCAGTAAAATGGCTGTTTGGCAGTGGAAAATGATAATTTGGCAATTTGGCATCAAAAATGTCTAACTCTGGCAATCAAGAAGCCAAGTGATGTAAGTTTGGTTAACATTGCGTAATAAAGTATCGTTACCAGCAAACACATGCCTTCGACACTTAAGAATCACGGGTGACGCGTTTAGGACAGGAACAGTACGGGTACGCCAGTGCCTGTCTCGGCGGGCCAAGTCGGCAGTCGGTCGCGTAGTTCTGTACTCGCCTCACCCTCGGCGTCATGCTGTCTGCCGTAGAAGTATATCAGCAGGATGTCCAAGTGGAAAGGACACTATGATTCGGGAAGGAAGTATCAGGATGTATGGGAAAAGGAGTTTCCACGGCTGACAAAGGCCAAAGACGGAACAGAATCAACATTTTGTAAAGTGTGTCAGAAAATTTTGCAGCCAAGGAAAACCACCATTAAAGTGGATGCTGATACCAAAGAACATAAAGTGCGTGTTGGTACAGTCAGTTCAGTAAGAGCGAATTTATTTGAGAGAGGTGGTCCTTCGAGGACCTAATGATGCACTTAAGAAAGCTGAACTGCAGCTTGCAGTGGTTGTTTGTTGCCACAGTTCAGTATCAACTATAGATCACCTCAGTGAAGTGATAAAAAATAACAGTGCAGGGAGTAAACTAGAAAACATACGGTTGCATCGTACAAACTGTTCAATGCTGATAAGTAACGTAATCTCCCCGTCCCTTGAGGAAGACCTACGGAAAAAGGTTACTGAAGCTAAGAAATACTGTTTAATGATTGATGAATCCACTGATGTATCGAGTGAAAATTAAGCACCTGTGTGTTTGTATTAGGTACTATGATAATGCTGCTGGAGATGTGGTAACCGCTTTCCTAGGTCTTGTGTCTGTCTGTGAAACCACTGGTGAGGCTTTATTCAGTGCTACCAAGGCTCTACTTGACAAGAATGGTATTGCTTTGGAAAATTGCATTGGGTACTCTAGTGATGGTGCAAGCAACATGACTGGAGAAAACAACTCTCTCTCTGATCAAGCAAGTGTCACCAAACTGTGTAAAAATGGGATGCTCAATTGCTAATGCCACAGTTTAGCTCTCTGCATTCAAAAAGGGTTCGATAAACTTCCATCATCCCTAGGGTTCATGCTCCTTGAAATCCCTAAATGGTTCAGAAAAAGCACGCTGAGACGCGAGAACTATAAGATGTTGTTTTAGACGATAAACACTGCAGAAGAACGAGCCGGCACACCCTTTCCATTCCTGAGCCTCTCTACAACCCGATGGCTTGTGAGGGGTAAGGTGATATATAATACACTAGTCAACTGGCTGGAGCTGAAAACATACTTTGAATATGCTAGTGTGGAAGGCTCCCATGATGTACGATACAAAGCTCGCATTCTGTGGGAGATGTTATGTGATGATTGCAATTATCTTTATTTTGTATTCTGTTCACTCTTTCAGTCAACTAATGCCAGTCCATCGAGACTTCTTTATGAGCTAGACACACATTTCAAATCTCTGAGTCGATGAATCTATGATGGAGATGGAAAGTTACTACCATTGGAGAAGGTTGACTTTGGAGTCAAGTTTATGATGGAGTGCAAGCGACTTCTGTGTGATGAAAATGCAGATCCTCCGCGTCGCTTAGCTGTGCAGAAACGTTGCCAGAGCATGCTAATATAACTGGTGGATCAAGTGAAGTTGCGCCTGCCTGAAAAAAGAAGCTTTTTTGATGGTCTATGCAAGTTGTCACCATCAAGAATCCTCACTCAAGTGAACAGGCCCGCATTCAGTGACTTACCCTTCCATTTACTGACAGATAAGTTAGAAATATGTGAAGAGCAGTATCGCAAAATTCTGTACCATCCTTGGGCCACGGAAGATATATTTAAAGGCGGCCTACCAGATGACCTTGTCCAGTTTTGGTCTGCTATGAAGAGGTATACAGTAGAGAGTCAGAAGCCATATGAAGAACTTGCAGACTATGCTTTACAGTGTTTGACCACACCAGTGAGTATAATGCAGTCTTAAGAGAGAATTTTCTCCCATGTTACTGCAGTAAAGATGAAAGTTCGCAACAAAATGAGTTTGAAAATGTTGCAGTCAATTTTAAGAACACGTACAACGCTAATAGTGTCGGGAAAGTGTTGTAAGGACCTGATAATCACTGGATACATGCTGGACAAGTTTACTGTGGATATGTACGAGCATGCAAGAGGTCCGAATGCACCAACGGAAGGCAACATGGATGTCTTGGATATCTTATACTAGTCTACTTAAGGTAAATTGAACTGTTGGAATTAGTTCAGTCTTACATCGAGCTATAAAGTGATGTCATGTGTGCTGTGTGGTTAACGTTTTAAAACGCCTTATATGTGCGAAATATCACTGTTTATAGAAGTTTGGCAGTGAAATTCCCAGTTTGGCAGTACATCTGAGCGAATTTGGCATTAATGCACTCACGAGACTTGGCAACCCTGATTATTATTGATGATGATGATGATGATGATGGGTGTGGAAATTATCCACCAACCACCCTCTCAATATTTAGCAGAGTGGTGGTTTGTTTCCTCCCCCCCCTTGTGAGGGAGGTATTGTCCGCTCATCAAAGGGGGTGCGTAGGGATGTGTATATATAGTTGTAGTGGTGGTGGGTATTAGTTAAGGTAATTCGAGTAAATTATAAATACTGGGATAATATAAATTAACATTCCCAGTAATATTAAGCATTTGCACCTTAAATAATTAGCACCTTAGTTGGGGCAGCCGGTGATTGGCCGCCGCCCATTAGATCCAAGCCACCGGGAATTGTACACGTGGCTGGGTTTTTGTAGCGGTCCCTGGCCGCCCACCAGTCAGTACACTCCGAGCCCTCGAGAGAACAACATCTCTTATTAAATATATACGTACTTGTATATATAAGTTCACTCCAGACCCTCCCGTTAATAAAACCTTTTCACTGCGCTTCTCTGATTATAACGAGAAAAGATTTGTACATACGTTCATTTTGTATATATAAGTGTTAAATCAAAGGACGTGTTAAATACGACACACTGATTATACCTCCGCGTCTGTTGGTGTGATAACCGCCTGACGCCGTTACCACAATAACGCTTCCGCCTCCGCCCTGCACCTGCAGTTGCGATCACGCTGACCACTTCGGATCACAAGACATGCAGTATTAATCAAGCCCTACAGTCAATTCAACCCTACTATCCACCGATAAGTAGCTATCCTAGTTAGTTAATTAGCTGGGGTATTGTGTCGGGATGAGATAGACGATGGGTTTTATATAGGTAAGACCTCAAATTAATATGTGCTTGTAGCATAAATTTCTACAATGGGAGTGTTCACAATACACTTGGTACATCCAATGTCAACCAGTGAGTCACACATCATTCCATTGAAAAACAATTGAACCACTGGCAAAGCGCCTTTCTCTGACAGCCCGGAGAGGAGGCTGGCGCTGGTGTCACCTCTCCCAAACTGACTCCTGGGCACGACGAAGCAATGTGCCATTGCCGTCAACAACTGAAACAGCGCACATTGCTTCTCCCTTTTTGGCGTCTGCGGCGTCCAGTCAGCCGTCTACACAGCACAGCAGCCGATGGTGGAGGTGCCTTGTGTGGTTGCTGACTGAAGCAAACCGACAGGTGGTGATGTATCCCTGGCGCCGAAGTTTTCCTCCGCGATGACGGAACGGGCACGATTCAGAATCTAAGTAATATCCATGTTTTCAAGGTGTGAACCAGCTAGCTCTCAGGGTGTGACGAAGATAATCAGAAAGACCGTCCACAAAAGCACACTGCAGGCTGGCGTCATGCATTCCTCCAAATAGTGTAGTGAGGCGGCGGAGATCAGCCAAATATACATCGACTGACTCACCATCACGAAGCCTGCGGGCGACAAGCTGTTTGTATGCAACAAACCTGTCTTCAGCAAAAGCTGAAGTGAGTGCAATGAGTATTGTCAAAGCTTCCCCTGTCTGAGCTGAGCTGCTAATACACGGAGTATGCTCCCCGGTGACTCGAAGTGGCACGATGGTGTGCAAAGCCAGTAAAGAGTATTTATTCTTTACTGGCTTTGATGGTGTGTATCTCGGTGACCCATCGCAGCCGGCACACCCGTGGCCGGACAGTTTGCCTACGGACAGTTTGCCTACGGACAGTTTGCCTACGGACAGTTTGCCTACGGACAGTTTGTCTACGGACAGTTTGCCTACGGACAGTTTGCCTACGGACAGTTTGCCTACGGACAGTTTGTCTACGGA
>JACEEZ010019940.1:65000-70000 GCA_016584305.1 Chionoecetes opilio | reverse complement strand
AGTATGTGACTCACAGTCGGCTCTTTACGCCCTTTCCTCGCCAAGACCCAGCTGTGGCTGTGTTGTACAAGACATACTGTGTCAACTCGCCATCGCCTATGATGCCTCTTGTTGTGTCCTTCGTGTGTACGCCTTCTCACATCGGGCTGGCTGGTAACGACACGGTGGATCGTCTTGCCAAGGCAGCCTGTGCGCTGGGCTTGGATGATGCGAATGCTGTGCCCTCTCTCCGCTGCTTTCGAAACAGCATATACTCAGCTGCTCACGCCATGACAGTGCATCGCAGAGACGCAGACAGGGTCACCAGTGTGTCCATACAGCACTATGACAACTTTCTTCGGTGCAACCACAAGTATCGCTGACATGGGCTCATGGTACGTAGACACAATGTTGTCAGTGCTCGGCTCAGTTTGGGGTACCGGCCAGTGTGGCAGGTCTCCCGAGCAGAGGACGTGCCGCACTACTCCTTCTGTAAACTGTGTAACCGTCCCAACGCCAACACCCTTGACCACTACTGCCTTCAGTGCCCCACAGTGGCAGACTTACTACCACGGGGGCAGAACCTAATTCAGATTTGTACACATTTACTCTCGAATGATAACCTGGAGGTCCTTCTTGCTCGTCATCCACACTTTGGTGGCTGTTGACTGTATACATACATATACTTTGTTCCTTGTGTGTGTGTGTGTGTGTGTGTGTGTGTGTGTGTGTGTGTGTGTGTGTGTGTGTGTGTGTGTGTGTGTGTGTGTGTGTGTGTGTGTGTGTGTGTGTGTGTGTGCGTGTGTGTGTGTGTGTGTGTGTTCGGCTTGCCCTGCGAGACACGAGTGCTCTGTGGCTACATATTCCATGGCCATGCCGGTCACTAGGTTTGTCGCCTTCGGGCGTAATACATTGATTAAATAATAATCTCTCTTCCCATGTCTTCTACATATTTGGAACATATCAGTAGAATGATGCATTATCACATAACATATATTATATAATAAATGTCACGCACTATATCTGCCCATAAAAATGAGCAAGTTACCCGTTAATTTTGTGGATGGACGGCTGAGTATGCCCCCCTTCCCCAACACCCCCGCACTGACTGCGTGCGCTGATTGGTTCCAATTTCCCCTAGTCCCGAACAGCAATAGACTTCGGTAATATGCGTCCCGGATGCATATTCACGAAGTCTGGAAATGTTCGCCTATGGGGAAAAATTAGAACCAATCACAGCGCGATTTGAGGCATGAAAGGTATTGCAAACTAATGGCGTCATCACCTACATAGTAAACACACAAGTAAATAATGCATTAATGAATTAATCCGTAAAGAAAGAAATAATTAATCAAGACGCTTAATGTATATGTGATAATAATAATTTTGGTAACAACATGTTTGATTGTGTGGTGGGCTGCCTTACGGGTGACAGAGATGAGACGATGTTGCGTGTGTGTGTGATACAAACGAAGAAAAATTGAAATAACTACCGTAGATAACAGTGGAGTCGCCAGTTCTACGTTTCTTTGTTATTTACAGACGTGTGGTGGCGTTAATACTTACATTTCTACATCCATGATTTCAGGAAAGTTAGAAAGGGCTATCTGGAAAGTCTGTCATTTTGTGTCTTAATCTGTGTCATATTAGGGCTATAAATGAACAAATGACAAAAATAAAACCGAGTGGCGACCTCACTATACCTACTACAGTAAAGTCGCCAGCTAGTATTTTAACCCAACAGTTGAGTCGCCACTCTGGGGAATTCAGGGAAATTAGAGGTAAAGTAAAACAAGTCTCTATATATATTAGCTGCGGAAAATGCTTGGATATATAAAAATTCCTCTGCCAACGTGAACATAAATTCTATTCAAGTTTGAAAGATCTGGCAAGTCTGTGTCCTGTCGCCCGAAAAGCTATTGTTTACTGTCTGTCATCGCGCGAAGAAAAACGTGAGAAGCAAAATGCGCAACAGTTATATTTGCAGATACAAAGCATAAAACAACGCTTAAACAGGGTAGATTATACAGTCATGATATAAACTACTGTGTAACATCTTCAGTGGCACATAAAAATCAGTAGTGATGCTATAGTTCGTAATATTTGGCGCCTGGCGACTTCACTGCAGGTGGCGACTTCACTGTTATCTACGGTAACTTGTTTCACTGTACTTGCTGACTTATCGATGAATAATGTATAATAACGGTTGACATGTTTTTAGCATCTATTAGCAAGAAATAAGGCAAAAATAGGCGATAATCTGTTTTCGAAGGGACTTTTTCATATAATTTATTTACTACTTGTCTGAGCTAAAGTATTTCATATCTGTGACACTTCTTGACTCTTGATGTTGTTTAGGGCTACGATGACCTCTTGATGAATCCTATGAGTCCTAGGACTTCTAATTCATTGTTTAATTCGTTGTCCTAACCTAACCTAGCCTATACTTTTAAGTTTTGTTTATAGTTCTGACTTCATTATTTGGAAGGCGAGTTACGAATCACTCACAAAAGCCGCTGCTGGACAACTAATCAGAGACATAGGGCGCATTGACTGGCGGACTGTCTGCAGGGCCTTCCGGTGGGGGGTAGACAATGAAGCAATAATAAGAGAGGCCATGACTTCAGTGAAGTGACGTCATGGCTCCTGCAAGTCACCCTGACCCTGGCTCCTCCCAACGACCAAAGTGCACCCAAAATATTTCTTATCTGTGCGCCACTCACAGACCTGTACATTTGCCTTCACGCCGGCCTGCTCTGCATATGGCTGTACCCAGCGAACCAGTAATGGTAACTTAAGATTTCATCGGTAAGTTACAGGGATTTCGTGGCGAAACATTGCTTAACCCGTAAAGCGTTACCAGGACGTAAAGGACATACCAGTGTGTAAACACGGTATGTCCATGTCCAGTGGCGTCACCAGGAAAAAAAATTTGGGGGGGCTTTAGCCCCAGGGTGGTGATGGCTCTCGGGGTGGAGGCTCTCACTTTCAATGTCATATTGGTCAGCAAGATATTTCAAATCATTTTCATTTAGAAAGTTCGGGGACGAAGGATGACAAGCAGATACACCAAGTAGAATGCTCTTTGGTTCATCAAACCTGTGCCCAAATTCAACGAGTACCTTGTCTAGGAGGGATAGAAAAAGAATCTTTTACAGTGAGATTTAGGGTCTTCATTTCTCTCAGAGGTGACTCGTTGACCTATGGTTTCAGTTACAATGGATCCTAACAACCGTGACGATGGCTTCCTTTGCCTTCTTGAACTTGTAGGTTGTTGCTGAGCTACAGTTATGTTTCTTCCTGCAGCAAATTTAACTGCCTTTTCCCAAATGGTATTGAAATGGTCATCTGAAGTTCTTCTATCTTTCAGAACTTTTATTGTTTCCTGTGCCATGTTAACTGCTGCAGCAAGATCCATATCCTCACTCTGCCAAACCTTTGAAAGTGGGGTTGTAATGTCAAAAATTTCAGTGAAATAAATCAGTAAGAAAACAGTCTCAAATTTATTCAAAGATTGCTGAAGTCCATAAGCTAAGGCCTTCTCTTCACCAGAGCGTCCATGGATAGACAAATCTTCAAGAGTTTCTGTCAGGATCTCATACCGTTTGAAAATTGCCTTAAGGCATTATGGTTTGTATTCCCATTTGTGCTGGCACACTTTGGGAAGCTCAAGAACTGGCAATTTCCTGTCCCTTTGGAAGTCTAGAAAGATGTCATGGCGTAAGGTTGAACTACGGATGAAGTTTATCAGGCCTGAAATCAAGTTAAAAAAACTCGGCTACCTCTGATAAGTAACCAGCAGTGTGGGTTATCACCAGCTGTAATCTGTGTGTACAGCAAGGGACATAAAAACATGGATTTTTGGCTGATTCTCTAATCAGTGCCTGCACACCACTGATTCTGCCACTCATTACTGATGCAGTATCATAACACTGCGCTATCAATTTACTGATATTTAATTCTAGCTCCCCAAGTTTCTCCAGCAAAGCAGTAGCCAGAGAATCAGCATCAAGATACTTTAGAGCAATAAATCTTAAGAATCTCTCATGTACGGTTTCATCCAACACATACCTAATACACACACTGAGTTGTTCAGTAATACTGACATCCCTAGTTTCATCTGCTATTACTGCAAAAAAGGGTGCTGATATGGCTTCTTTGACTATAGTATCACTCACACAGTCAGCAACAGCTTGCAAAAGAGAATTCTGACTGAAACCTGATATATATTTGGCATTTCTTGGAACCTTTTTTACTAAGTTACGAAACTTTTCAGACTCCTTGCTTACTAAGTCAAAGATCTCTTTCTAGACACCCTTATTTAATGAACTTTCAGATTCATCATGACCCCTGAATGCCATGTTAGTTTTAGCTGCTGTAATGACAATGTTTAAGAGTGTTTTAATATAGTCTCTGTTATCCAGAACCTGCTGTTTGTGTTGGCTATCGAGTTTCTGATGAACGCTATCATGCAGCTGTGAAATCTTAAAGTTGAGCCATTTTTCCATTGCATGTACATGATACGTGGATTCTCCGTGCTTTGTTGCTTTTACATGCATCTTTTTCCAGGACCTAAAACCTTCGTTGGTGAATGTTACTTCTTTTGTGACATTACCGCCAAAAAGCCTACATGGAAAACAATAAACTCGGTCACTTGTCACAGAGTATTCAAGCCACTCATACCTTTTATACCACTCATATTGGAAAGACCTGGTCTGAGAACCAGACTGTACTTTAGGATACACTTTAAGTCTCGGCTGCGTGGGTCCTTCTTCAGGTTTTGTGGCTAGATCCTGCACCTGTTCCATAACAGGTGTGGGTATATCAGGATTATCACTTGTATCTATAGAATATCTCTATAATACAATATACTTAGTAATTTCAAGGTTTGTTAGCAAACATATTTCAACATTTAAATGAAACATCAAACCAATTTTTCTATAAAAGTGTGAAAAATAAGGTTTTGCTCTGGCATGGAAAATTGGATAAATATTCCTTTTTATTGTTTTTGGGTAGCAGGC
>JACEEZ010019940.1:17500-57500 GCA_016584305.1 Chionoecetes opilio | reverse complement strand
TGGGGGGAGGAGGGTAAAGCTTGCAGGATGGTAGGACCGCCAACTTGACCCCCAGCCAATTGGAACGACGAATGGGACGGGGCCAGTCTAGATGTGTTTTCGTGAGCATCAGTCCAGCCTGGACTAGTCTAGGCTGCCCTGGACCGGCCTGGTAAATGTCGCAAAAACGCGCTATTGGTCAAATAAAATCACACCTGGTTTGCGGAGAGACCGCACTATCGCCACATTCTCTCTCTCTCTCTCTCATTGTCACCAGGAGAAAGAGAAAGATAGATAGATAGATAGATAGATAGATAGATAAAAAGAGAGTGAGAGAGAAAAGAAAAACAAATTCAACACACACACACACACACACACACAGCGTGAGAACAGGCGTGAGAACAGGCTGGCGGAAAGCAGCAAAGCAGCTTCGATGTTCGACACATCGTGTCGGTTACACCTTCACGATGGTCAAGTGAATATAGCGCTGGCATGCCATTCTATGGTTAGCCGGTTTGAATCATCGCTCGCTCACGAAGATTTTTCATTGACAAATTCGGACGGTTACTGTCTCCCTTAAGCAAGGGGATGAGGGTGTGTGGTGTGTGAGGTCCCAGCATTACCCAAAGATCGGTTAACTGCGCTCCAAGCTCACTCCGGGAGGATGAAACTGGTGATCGCGAGTCCGACTCGCGTGGACAAGACCATGGGTTAGTGAATGACATATACACGCACACACGCGTCAAACACACACACACACACACACACGCATATGTGGGGTATATATCCCCGGGTGAGGCGGAGAAAGATGGGCGGTCCCCTTAAAACCCAAGCCCCTGTCCACCCAGCAGTGAATGGGTACCGGTGTTGTGAGAAATGTTGTCAACGCGCGAAGTACTGTAGTACCTCTGGAGTATTCATCTGGAATACTGGAGTATTCATCTCTTTTATTTAACTGGTTTTACAGCTTAATTGCTGCCCTGATACATGTTACAGGTGACATCGAATCATTAGCTTTCCATGAAAACCCTTACAAGTAATAATAGTAACTCAAAAGCTTAAAATATCCACGTCAAAAAGTAAAAGTGAATCAGTCAGGTTGTGTGAACAGGAGTATGATTTTTATAAGGTATAATTATCATCCTTTGTTTGGATACCAGTGAATCTAACAACTCTCATAAAATAATAAGTGTCTCAGAGTACCCTGTAACATGTTTCAGGACAGCAGTAAAGTTGTAAAACATGCACATCAAAGAGAACAAGCTTAACCTTCTCGTAAGTTACCTAAGTATATATTCTTTGATTTGCATGTTTTACAACATTACTGCTGCCCTGAGACATGTTACAGGGTGTTAAGCCTCACTCTGGGGGAAAGGGGGCACAACAGGGGGTGAAGCTCCTGTTAGCGGACCCCCCACCCGCTACGGTTCTATCTAATCGGTCGTTGACGTGGCATGTCAACTAATCTCCAGCACCCCTACCTGTAAGGTGCCGGGTTGGGCATATCTCCATATACTTAAGTACTTACGTTCCACATTAACCGGGGCAGTGCCCCCTCGCGTCGGAGATACGGGGAGCTTGCCTCCCCAGGCTGGTAAAAGCCCCGGCATAGCCGGGGGGGCGACCCTCCCTGTCCCACCCGAGGTCCCTGGCTTGTTACAGGTCCCACGTGGGCATCGTTGAAAGCCCACCCTGTCATGCACTGTATAATTAATACGTCACCATCTGCCGCGTAGCCTCCGGGTAGACCTGTGGTACTCAAGGGGTCCTAAAACCCTGCTGCGTGTGTCCCGCCATGCCCCGGGGTCCCAGGAGGAACCCAGGAGAAGCCACAGGGGCAGTTGTCTTGCAGGACGTCGCAGCACCGTAGAGTTGCACCTCACCCCTAGCCCCGCCGCGTGTGTCTCGCGCAATGCCCCGTGGTCCCAAGGGGGGCCCAGAAGAGAAGCCACAGGGGCGGGTTGTGTTGCAGGGCGTCATAGCACCGTAGAGTTGCACGTACCCGCCCCGTGGGGCAAAGCGGGGCGATCCTCATTGCCCCGCCGCGGCCCAGGGATCCCTGGGGGGCCCTGAAGAGAAGCCACAGGGGCGGGTGTGTTGCAGGGACGTCGTGACACCGTAGAGTTGCACCCCGCCCCGTGGGGCAATGCGGGGCGATCCTCCGTCGCCCTGCCGTGGCCCCGGGATCCCTGGGGGGCCCAGAAGAGAAGCCACAGGGGCGGGTGTGTTGCAGGGACGTCGTGACACAGTAGAGTTGCACGTACCCGCCCCGTGGGGCAAAGCGGGGCGATCCTCATAGCCCCGATGCGGCCCCGGGATCTCAGAGGGGCCCAGGCGGAACCACAGGCGAGAAGCCACAGGGGCAGGTGCTCTGGCAGGACGTCGGGGCACCGTAGAGTTGAGTTGCACCTGCCCCGGGGGCAAAGCGGAGCGGCGGGCGTTGGGGGCGTCGGTTAAGGGCGCGGCGTGTGCCCTGGGGCGCGCAGAGTGGAACTCAGCCATCTACTCGAGCACGCGCGCCGCCCGAAGAGACCTTGACGGAATGCCACGCGTAAACTCGCTCGCTGCACTTAGACAATACACTAGTCTCGTGGTCACGTAAAAGATCACCAAGCACCACGAGGCAGGTCTGCCCACACCGGAGTATAGAGACATTTTCATCCTCTCTCCTCTGTGTTCAGGGGCAGGCTAGGCTTGTGGTGGTGGGTAGAGGGCAAAGGTTATATCAGTGCAACAGTCAATCATTTAATGTGTGAAGTGAGGGGTGAAAGATGATGGTTCCTTGTACTCTGGCAACTCTGTTGGGTCAGCAATATAAGCAATGCCTTTCCACTTCTTCCCATCTCTCGTTCCTTCTTCTTCTCTTCCCATTCCTCACTTTCTCTCTCCTTCTTCCCGTCTCTCTATTCCCATTCGTCTGGACGCTCATCTTTAGAACAGCTAGTGTCAGCGATTCTGCAGGTGGCGGCTCCTCACCCCTCGCTGGCTGATAAGGATCTGTGGTGTAGGCGAAAACATTGTCGCTTCTCGCTTCCAATACCATCCTTAGTAGTTCTTCCACTTCCCTCATTCTCTTCTTCTATTCCCTTATTTACCCTTCTCTCCTTCCCTATACCTCGTTCCTCTGTCCCTCGAGCCCTCACACAGGGTACTCTGAGACACTTATATTTTTATGAGAGTTGTTAGATTCACTAGTATCCAGACAAAGGATAATAATTATACCTGATATGAGTCATACGTGGATATTTTAAGCTTTTGAGTAACTATTATTGCTTGTAAGTGCACGTTGTCATGGAAAGCTAGTGACTTGATGTCACCTGTAAAGCTCCCTTCACACATTCCATAATCGAGCCACGATAGCGCCATCAATTTGATTATTGACGCTATCGTGAAATTTGTCCACGATAAACGCAGACCACGATAGCCTCACAACAATGTCACGCTGCCTGTAGTATGTGTCATGACGGTCGTAAGATGGTCACGATGGAGTCATGACAGCTGTAAGACTACGTCACGAATGGAAAATCAACGGTCATTTTGTCGTCACGATAGAGTTACGATAGCCACGACAGTGCTATGACGGTGCCATGAACGTATCACGATAGCGTCAAGAGCCATGCCTCATGCAACATACCTCACACGTGGGTGTGTTGCCATGGTGATGGAGAAGGAAGGGGGTTAGAGATGAAGGTGGGAGAAACAGGGTTGTGTTGGTAATGGAGAAGGGTGGGCGGGGGAAACGGGGGAGGGGGGTTGTAATAAAGAAGGGGGTGATGGTGTTGGTGGGGAAACGGGGGGGGGGGGTGGAGAAGGCGGTGTTGGGGGGGGTGAGTGGTTAAAACGGGGGTGGATCCACCACCCACCCCATACTCCCTACCCCCTTCCCCCATCACCACGTGGTCATGGGAGTAGGGAGTAGGGAGTAGGGGTGGGTGGCATCACCACGTGGTCAAGGGAATAGGGGGAAGGGAGTAGAGGGTGGGTGGAGGTGAATGAGAAAGGGGGGAGAAGGCGGAAGGGGGTGCAAAAAAGGGGGGGAGGTAGGATTGGAGGCGCGCGTAACGGTTTCTTATCGTCACGATAGACATACGACGATCACGATAGTGTCACGAAGCTGCTACATAGATAACGATAGCGTCACGATATACTTACGATAGCGCTGCGTTGGGTACAAAAATCGGGGAGCTTCCCGATTTTTTAGTTCACGCACTAACTTTTCGTGGCCTCGGCCGAGCGCGTCACGAGCGTCACGTTCGGTCACGATGGACCCATAACCAAGACCATGACGGCGCTGCGCACTGCATTGTTATTGGTTCCATTATGGAATGTGTGAAGGGGGCTTTACTTGTATCAGAGCAGCAGTTAAGCTGTAAAACCTGTGAAATAAAGAGAGATGAATGGAGGGATCTACAGTATTTCGCGCTGACAACATTTCGCGCAACACCGGATGTTAGCCGAGGGTTTGTGACCCGCCTCCCGCAGTGATGGTTTCAGCCAACACGAAGCACTAATATGATCAATGATAATGATCAATGATAAAATGTAGCTATGGGGAAGGGGCCGTACGAGTGTACAGCTCAGGCCCTGTAAAAATACAACTACAACAAGATAAATACACACACACACACACACACACACACACACACACACACACCATGCACTCACTTATTAGAGGAGAAAAAAAAAGTCTCCCGTCTTTGATAAGAAGAAGGGCGTTTGACCTAGATAGAGTTCTCTCTCTCTCTCTCTCTCTCTCTCTCTCTCTCTCTCTCTCTCTCTCTCTCTCTCTCTCTCTCTCTCTCTCTCTCTCTCTCTCTCTCTCGCATATTATAGAAAACGCAGGAGGAAGGAATATGTAACGAAGCACCTTATCACGAATGCGATAAGCGATAAGTTGTAAGCCCTTATTCAGGAAAGAGTACGTGTGTGTGTGGATATTCGTGTGCATATGTGTGTGCGTATGCGTGTGCGTTAGTGTGCGTTATTTGTTTTTTTGTGTGTATACTCCTACTGTCACTTCCGCTACAACTAATGATGGTGATAATGATAATGGTAACAGTAATGATGATAATGATAATACAAATATGAAGAAAAAGAGGAGGAATAAAAAGAAAAAAGAAAGAATACAGCAAACAACAACAATGATTATAATGATAATTAAATAATATTTATAGTAATGATAATTATAATAATATTTATAGTAATGATAATAATAATAGTAATAGTAATAATTACAATATATGAAAATGGCAGTTAGAAGAGAAGGTGATAAGTGACAGGTTCACACAGCAATACTATCTGTGTGAAAAGCATTGTAAAAGGTAGATCATAGGGGTGAAGGAGGTTGAAGAAAACCAGACAAACCAGTGCGCCAAATGTAAGGTTATATCAGTTGTCACATCAGCTTCAGATATCTTATATTGACCGAAACAAACGTGGGAAGGTAAAAATAAACTTTGGCAACGTTTATGGGTGAAATAGTGGGCAGCCTAGGGTTAATCCCTACAGGGGGTTCTGCGTCCCTGACCACGGTGAGCGGTAGGTAAGGCCAATCCTTGACATAGATTGGTTGGGGAGGGGTTTGCGACCCCCCCTATAATAACCTAACTTAGTCACAAACATAATAAGAGATAAAGGCCGGGGGCGTAGTAACCGCGCCCCCGACCCGGTTTTGCCGGGGGGCCCGACCATGCAGACCCCTCCAATGCTGACGCAGGGGGTGGGTTTGCCTATGACGAGTGCGGGGCAAAGCCCTCGGGAATCCCGCACTCTAAATCGAGTGGGAGGGCCCCCTAGCCCATCTTTTTCTTATGAAAGTGGCCGGGGGGCGGTGCAGGGGCGGCGCCTGCCCGTCGAATCACTCCTGGGATAAACCTTCGGAGGGTTCTTCGTGTGGGCTCGTGGAACGTTCTGAGCCTCTTAGACGATCGGCGACTACCTCTCCTATCGGGCGAGCTCAGTAGGCTGAGGGTGAATATAGTGCGACTCTCTGCGACGAGGAGGCTTGGCAGTGGTGAGACTAGCAGTGGGGGTTACACCTACTACTGGTCAGGCATGAGCAATGGCGACCATGTCCGGGGAATAGCTATAGGCATCTCCAGGAAACTGCAGCCGTCAGTTGTTGAGGTTACTCCGGTTGATGAGCGTAGATGAGCGTATAATGCGGGTGAGGATGAAACACACTCTGGGTTTCATGTCTCTTGTTGCAGTGTACGCTCCTACCGAGGTGCGTAAGATTGAACAGAAGGAGATGTTCTACGCCAAACTCGACTCTGTATTAGATCAGTGTCCTCCTCGGAACACACTCATTGTCTTGGGCGACTTCAATCAATGCTATTACTGGCACTGTGAGAGATGGCCACGAGTTATTTGTTGGTCCCCATGTCTCCGGTACCAGAAACATTAACAGTTCTCTGCTTCTGAATTTTGCAAGGTCCGGAAGGTTGAGAATTGCAGGTTCTTGGTATCAGAGACCAGAGCTGCACCGCTGGACATGGTATAGTAATGCCGGAGGGGTAGCTAAGGAGATCGACCACGTCCTCGTTAGTACTCGTTGGCGGATCCTCCACAACTGCAGGGTTTACTGGAGTGCTGAGTTCTTTGGAACAAATCACAGACTTGTTGTTGCTACACTTAAGCTTCATGTCAAGTCCAGAAGAATCTCATGAGGTAACCATACTGTGTTTCATCTTGAGAAACTGAAGGACTTGACATGTGCCCATGCGTATGCAGTGGCAGTCTCAAATCGGTTTGATGTGCTCGGTGCCCTCGAGGACCCTGCATAACTGTGGGATACCTTCAAACGTGAAAGTCTACAGGCTGCCAAGGAGTGTATTGGGGAGCGCCCGAGGTCAAGGCGCGGTTTGGTCTCGACGGAGACGCTGGAGAAAATCGAGGAGAGTCGCGCTGCCGGGCTGGCTGGGAACCTGGACCAGCACAGGGCTATATCACGCTGGACTAAAACCCTCCTGGGGAGAGACAAGAAGAGGTATGTCAGGAGTCTCGCTGAGGATGTCGAGGGTCATTTGAACGCTAATGATCTCCGACCCGCTTACTGAGCCCTGAAGAAGCTCCATTCCAAGTCTCCGTCTCGGACGAGTGCTATTCGAACAGCAGATGGGCGCCTCGTGTCGGACATGGATGGGCAGATGGCTCGTTGGCCTGAGTACTTTGGGCAGTTGTTCACGGTGGACCCGATCCTCCCATTGACGAAACCGCACCCTCTCTTGACGAAGTCAGAGAGGCTGTAGCAAAGTTGAGGGGTGGAAAGGCAGCTGGTGTTTGTAATATCAGTGCTGAGCTCCTCAAAGCTGGGGGTGAGGCCATGATCCGCGGGTTGCATGCTGTCCTGACTGCCGTGTTGCAATCAGGTACCATTCCTCCTAACTAGAAAAGGGGGCTGGTCGTCCTTATCTGGAAAGGGAAAACGGACCATCAGGACTGCATCAATTACCGCGGTATTACACTGCTCAGCGTGCCAGGCAGGGTGCTTGCCCATCTATTGCTGACACGGATCCGCAGTCATCTGCTGAAGCATCAGAGACCTCAGCAGTCTGAGTTCACGCCTGGTAAGTCAACAACGGACCGTATCCTAGCGCTTCGTCTCCTGGTGGAACGCCGACGTGAGTTTCGACAGGGGATGCTTGCAGCCTATGTTGATCTCAAGAAGGCGTTTGACTCAGTGCATCGTGAGTCAATCTGGGATCTTCTGCGACTTCGCAGGATTCCTGCAACGACTATTGGTTTGATGACTGGTCTGTATTCTTATTCTCGGACTGAGAGTGCTGTAAAGTGTGGGGGAGGTGTATCCAGCTTCTTTCCTGTTAATACAGGAGTGAGGCAAGGGTGCGTCCTTGCCCCATCACATTTCAACACTTGTATGGACTGGGTATTGGGCAAAGCTGTAGATCAAAGTGATTGTGGAGCATCCCTCGACAACATCAAAGATCACTGAACTTGTTTTTGCCGATGATGCAGTAATCTTTGCTGAGTCGCTTTAGGTCTTGGTGATGGCTCTCGAGGCGCTGCACGAGGAAGCGAAGCCTTTGGGACTTGAGGTCTCCTGGCTTAAGACCAAGGTCCAGGTGTTTGGAGGCTTACTAGATGAAACAGTACAGTCTGTTCATGCGTGCGGCGAGGACATTGAAATCTTGGAAAGTTTTACATACCTTGGTAGCGCAGTCCATAATGACGGCGGGTCACGTCAAATAGTTTTACGGCGGATTGGCATAGCCCACGGTGTTATGGACTCGCTCAGCAGGAGTATTTGGCGTTGTCGTTACCTGTGCAGGAGGACAAAGATCCGGATCTTCATGTCGCTTGCCATCCCTGTCTTACTCTAAGGTTGTGAGACATGGACACTAAATAGCGACTTGAAGAGACGAATCGATGCCTTTGGTGATAAGTGTCTTCGCAGAATCATGGGGTATCGCTGGGATGATTGCGTGTCAAATCAGCGATTGCACCGTGCGACTGAATCGAGGCCTATTACCTGCTTAGTCCGTCAGCGCCAACTTGGGCTATATGGGCATGTGGCACGCTACCCTGAAACTGATCCTTCCCATCGGGTTGTATCTGTAAGAGACAATCCGGTGTGGAGGAGGCAAAGGGGGCGCCCACAAGGCTGGGGCAATTTGATGTTTCTTGTCGAGAACTGCTTGGTATGGGAAAGGAGCCTGTATGGGGACTCACGCGTGGTGACCCCCGGGAGTGGCGTCGTAGGGTGGGCGAGGCGAGGCGCCCCCCGGCGTATGCCCCCAATGATTGATTGATTGAACGTCGTGAAGATTCGAGCTTCCTGCTAGACACTTAAGTGGAGGCAGGAGATGCGGATCTTACGGCGTGCGGAGTTAACAACGCCTGACGTGCAAATCCCGAGTGGCGTTCGTGGTACGCCGCTATTGCTGTAAGCAGAGCTGGGCAGTATTTAAATACAATTGTATTTAAATACGCATTTAAATACATTTGTGTATATATAAATGTATTTATAAATACATTGGTTCTCATGTATTTAAATACAGTATTTAAATACTTGTATGAGTATTTAAATACATTGTATTTAAATACATTTAATATGAAAATGTAAATATTTAATACTTTACACAGTTAATTTGGCCATAAACCCGCCCCACTATCTGGTAACCCCGATGTTACAGTGAACCAGTATTTCCACTGGCAAGGAAATGTCCTGATTTCAAGGAAATTTAGGCCTAAGAAGGAAATTTCTAAGGAAACTCATAATCTAAGGAAATCCTAAGGAAATTCATTTTTTTCGGACATCTTAAAATTTGTGTGTATATAATGCATTTACAAATGTATTTAAATTCAATTGATGTATTTAGTATTTTGTATTTAAATACATTCGTAAAATGTATTTAGTATTTAAATACATTTTTCCTTTGTATTTATTATTTATTATTTAAATACATTCAATGTATTTAGTGCCCAGCTCTGGCTGTAAGGGTTAAGAGGCTAGAAAACCGAGCTAGATCATGAGGGTCTTAAAATAATGCAAATGCTTAATAATCCAGCCTGCACCACCAACGGGCGCGGCCAACCATCACGACCCTCCAGAATGTGTAGGGCCAACCACCTGAGCCCTCAAGGAAAAACTTAATAGCCTACAGGCGCTATAAGATTCAACGTAAACAAAAACAAAAAAAACGGAGCACGCCAACAGTCCTGTCCTCCGGTTCATCTGTGTTCTGCTTTAGAAGTAAACGTTGAAATTAGCAAGATCATTCACTTCATCTACATTCAACACATAAATTTTTATAGAATAACATCAAAAATTTACTCGTAGCAGAGTATGGCAACACTAATTTGCATAAATTGAAGATGGGCGCCAGAAATCGAAATTTCATATAACTTCATATTTTTGTACATAGATCGATTTCAAATAGCTTGGTTTAATGCAAAAAGTATCATAAACTATGACTAGACTATGGACCTATTTGGAATGTTTTCGTTACGTAGTCTAACGTTTTATGGTAACTGTATAAAATCAAAGATGCAAAATCCAAGATGGACGCCCACTAATTTTACTAGATTTGGCTAGATCACAGTTTCTAATGGAATATTTTTCTTAAGGCTTAGAAAATGTAGAAACAAGCTAAATCTATGTTTTTTTATTATTATTTGGGCTATTGCAATAATTTTTAATCACATTATTTAATTCAATAGTACATTTGCATAATGAATTCGAGCTTTTTTAGCTGCTTGGTATATAGGAGCAAATGGGGTAGATCTATGTAGAACAGTTTACAGTACATAGAAAGTTTTTGATAGCATTGACAGTGTATTATGAGAGAGTCAGATGATATAATGGGTTACATACCACATATATTTTATTGAACAGTATGTCAATAACGTGTAATAAAAACCAGTTAAGGAAATATACTCATTTTCACTGACATGGAAAAAACCATCATATATAATGATTGTGGAAATTATCCATAAACCACCCTCTCGTAATTGGTAGAGTGGTGGTTTTGTTTCCCCCCCCCCCCCCCTTGTGAGTGAAGTATTTTCCGCTCGTGATAGGGGTGTACACTGTATAGGAATATGTATATATAATTGTAATGGTAATGGGTAATAATTAAGGTGATTTAAGTAAATGATTAGTACTGGGATAGGATAAATTAATATTCCCAGTGGTTATTAAGCATTTGCACCTTAATTTGGAGCGACTGGCTATTGATCGCCGTCATAATATTTGTAACCTATCCTGCGTGTATTCGTGGCAGGTATTGGTAGGGGTGCGCCTCGCCGCCACCACGAACGATTGACACATGTAGGTAGGATTGGTGGACGCCACCAGCCGCCCACAGGTAGAGAATCAGTATACCCAGACCCTCCGTGAAGATAACATCTTTTCTCTGATTAATATGAAGATATTTTGTACATAGTTAATTGTACATATAAGTGTAAACCAATAGGATCGTGTTAGGATACAACACACTGATAACAATCCGCCGCGTCAAGTTACTGGTGTGATAACCATTGACGTCTCGACAACTACCGTCTCCAGTCCACCGCCTCTTGTCATACACGGGCGGCCCTGATCACGGGCGACCACATCGGATCACAAGACTATTGCAATATTGATCCAAACCTACCGCCGTAATTCAACCCACTATCCACCGATAAGTATCCTAGTTAGTTAATTAGCTGGGATGATGTGTCGGGAGATAGACATGGGTTTGATTGTTAGGTAAGAGAACCCTCAGATTAAATCTGTATGTGACATAAATTCCCATATTGGTGCCCCGAGTAGAGGAATATTGATGATTCATGTGATTCAAGGTGGTCGTTAAGTGAGGTAATTATAAGCCTACCACAATCGCTGGTTATGGGGCTGGAGGCGGGGTATTTCGCGGCGTCAAGAATGACTCAGCTGTTCAACTACCATATGCCAGGTAGATAGCATCAGAGGTTACGTAGACTAGTTAGTTGTAGTAGTTAGGCGGTGGTTGGAATGAAATACGCTTTGCTACGCGTCCTTGTCAGGCCGAGCAGGCTCCACCACCACCACGTGCATAGGTCACGTCCTCACCACCACCACCACGTGCATAGGTCACGTCCTCACCACAACCACCACGTGCATAGGTCACGTCCTCACCACAACCACCACGTGCATAGGTCACGTCCTCACCACAACCACCACGTGCATAGGTCACGTCCTCACCACAACCACCACGTGCATAGGTCACGTCCTCACCACAACCACCACGTGCATAGGTCACGTCCTCACCACAACCACCACGTGCATAGGTCACGTCCTCACGATAACCACCACGTGCATAGGTCACGTCCTCACCACAACCACCACGTGCATAGGTCACGTCCTCACGATAACCACCACGTGCATAGGTCACGTCCTCTACCACCACTTAGATAGAATTAATTATCAACTAACAACTATATATATAGTAACGTAATCTTCCATTAATATTTTATTTGACTGGGTTAATTAACTAAATCATGGCGAAGTTAGCTAAGCACTCATTTTCAGCTAAGTTAGCAATGCTCACACGACTTTATAATGTGTGTGAGGACGCAATTAAGGCAATTCCTATTGATTATATGAATTTAGAGACAGGTCTTTCATTGCTAAATAAGCAATGGGAAAAATATGAGACGGCTTACTGCCTATATGAAGTTCAATTAAGACAAGCTGGGGATAAAAAAATTATTCAGCAATGTGTTATCAATCATGAACACGAATGTCAAAGATATCTCGATAAAGTAATTGAATATGAGGGATTACTGGAGTGTGCTCATATTCCATCAACAGCTATAGCTTCTTTAACCCAAAGTTTTCAGGGTATTGAGCAGAAACCCCCCCACAGGGAGATCACGATTATTACGCCTGAGGGTAATCAGCTATATCAGCCACTCTCAGAGTTTAAGGATCCCTCGTTAGTGGGTAGTTATCCTGCGCCTGTTACGCAAATCAAACAGCCTGTAATTACGATTCAAACTTCTCAGCCTACCAGTAAACCACTTAGACCTACTCAAATAATAGATACAATCCCTACATCTGGGGCGACTTCTAGTGAAGTACGAATAATAAATTGTGTCTTATGTGAGGGGGAACATCCACCCTCCACATGTAGTATCTATTCAGATTGTTACACGAGAGTTGAAAGGTTAATGCGCCTTGGTAATTGCTTAACCTGTCTCCGTGGTAAACATGCTTCAAATGCATGCCCTATAAGCTTAAGAACTTGTAGGAAATGTAAACAATCTGTTCATAACATTGCTCTTTGTCCTAACAGTGATAACAACTCAGACCCTACAGTAGTTAAAATCGCAGTCACTAATAAGAGTAGTTCAGCAGCTGTTCCCACTGCTGAGTTGAAGGTGTGCCATAATGGTAATGCAGTGATAGTAAAGACAATGTTTGACAGTGGTGCACAAAAATCCTTCATAAGCAGAGAGATAGTTGAATTATTAAAATTACCCATAATTAATAAAGTGAACATAGCCATATCAGGTTTTCTTGCCAATAATGAGGCTCAAATCTATGACATAGTTCAACCCCTAGTCCAATTGGGAAGATATAAATGTAGGGTAGCTGCTGTAGTAGTTAATAATATTGGTATCAGTTTAACTGTTAATGGACTAAAAGACACAGCTGAAATGCTGAGGGATAATGGTATTAAACTAGTCAGCAATACCTTCAAAGACGTTGATGGTCCTTTCCAATTAATAATAGGAGCCGATTATTTTGGGCGTTACCTAAGGAAGGTCATCAAAATACATAACGTCTCAATGTTCACTAGTGCTGGTGGTAAGGTAATAATGGGACCCATCCCACATACCCATACAGTCGAACAGGAGAGTATTCCTAGTCATGCACAACCCCTATTAATTACCAGAATAGGAACCACTTTCTTGCCCACACCAATTAGTAAGGTTTTAGAGGAAAGTGGTATTCCAGTTCATAATGAATATATTGCCACTAATGAAAATCCTAATAATAATATGTCGCGAGGAGATAATAACCTCAAATTGAATACAGGATTATGGTTTAAAGGTCCTACCTGGCTGAAAGAGTGTAATAATAATCCTAATATGGTTTCCACTCAGTCAGACATATCCGAAGATATATGGCTTAAAGGCCCTACCTGGCTGAAAGAGTGTAATAATAATCCTAATATGGTTTCCACTCAGTCAGACATATCTGAAGATATAATAAGGGAACCTGAATTGATCCCAGATCCTGTGATAAACATAGAAAGGTTTTCCTTATTGAGCAATATTCCCTGCAGGGTTAATACTCCCTGCAAGGTTAATATTCCCTGCAGGGTTAATACTCCCTGCAAGGTTAATACTCCCTGCAAGGTTAATATTCCTTGCAGGGTTAATAAAAGGGATAGCTCTGATCCTTTGAAGTTTTGTATCAGAACAATACAGAAGCAGGTATTTCCTGAGGAATATCAGCTATTGGCTTCAGCCAGCCCCCATAGGAACAAATTGACCAAATTATTAGGTCTGTACCTTGATCACGAGGGCATAATTAGGTGTCGAGGTCGAAATTTGAAAGCTGATCTTCCAAATAGCACCTGCCATGCCATACTAATTCCCAAACGCCATCATCTTACTAAATTGTTGGTGGAAGAAAATCATAGGAACTCATTACATGGCGGAATGGCTACAATGTTGGCCGATATCAGGTGTCAATTTTGGATAAATCATGGTAGACAGGCAGTCAAATATTACCTCAGATCTCTCATTAAATTTAATAGATCTGAGTGTAGACTAGTCTCCTATCTAGGTCCCCCTGAACTTCCCGATGATAATGAGCTCTTAAAACCATTTGAGGTCAATGGTGATGACTATACTGGGGATACTATAACATCAGGAGATAGCTCTCCCCCCGATCAAGTATATGTCAGCATATTCACTGGTACCTCTATCAGAGCTGTTAATTTTAAAATAGCTAAAGACCACAGTGCCGAAACCCCTATTGCAATGTTCCGGCGCTATGTGGCCTGGGGTGATGTCACATGAAGCGTAACTTCAGTTTTTGCCGGCCCCCAGTGTGGAAATGATCCATAAACCACCCTCTCGTAATTGGTAGAGTGGTGGTTTTGTTTCCCCCCCCCTTGTGAGTGAAGTATTTTCCGCTCGTGATAGGGGTGTATTTTCCGCAGGGATATGTATATATAATTGTAATGGTAATGCGTAATAATTAAGGTAATATAAGTAAATGATTAGTACTGGGATAGGATAAATTAATATTCCCAGTGGTTATTAAGCATTTGCACCTTAATTTGGAGCGACTGGCTATTGGTCGCCGTCATAATATTTGTAACCTATCCTGCGTGTATTCGTGGCAGGTATTGGTAGGGGTGCGCCTCGCCGCCACCACGAACGATTGACATGTGTAGGTAGGATTGGTGGACGCCACCAGCCGCCCACAGGGAGAGAATCAGTATACCCAGACCCTCCGTGAAGATAACATCTTTTCTCTGATTAATATGAAGAGATTTTGTACATAGTTAATTGTACATATAAGTGTAAACCAATAGGATCGTGTTAGGATACAACACACTGATAACAATCCGCCGCGTCAAGTTACTGGTGTGATAACCATTGACGTCTCGACAACTACCGTCTCCAGTCCACCGCCTCTTGTCATACACGGGCGGCCCTGATCACGGGCGACCACATCGGATCACAAGATCATTGCAATATTGATCCAAACCTACCGCCGTAATTCAACCCACTATCCACCGATAAGTATCCTAGTTAGTTAATTAGCTGGGATGATGTGTCGGGAGATAGACATGGGTTTGATTGTTAGGTAAGAGAACCCTCAGATTAAATCTGTATGTGACATAAATTCCCGCAATAATAATCTTCAGTATGTTACCAGTCTCACAATGGACCTAGAGTTGATATAATGAATGCATCTCGGTTAAAATGAACTAGTATTTCAATTTAGAGTACGAATCAGATATTGAACATGTTAATTTCAAAAGACAATTCCCTGACATATTTGTTATGTTGATGATAATTATTACTGCAGCAAACAATGTACATTATCTATCGATATGTATTGTACATCCTCCAGACAATGAATTAAGTCTGATATGATAGTATTCAAGAATCTAGTAAAAAAATCCTGATGAAACATCACAAAAGAAAATGTACAATACATATGAGTGTAGTATACCAGAACACCAAATGTAATCGTATGTAAAAGCAAGCACTGTGCAAGTGTAAACACTACATATTATATTATGTATATAGCAGGTACAAAGTGAAAAATTAATGCAGTACTTTGCCAATAATACTGTAAAATAATACTTGACAGTTCGTCTTTGCACAAAAATGACTTAAGTAACAATCATTGAACGCTGCTAATTCATTCATTACATCGTCATAGTCTATCTGTGATATATTTGTACAGAGGCCTCGGCAATGCCCACAGCCAGTGGAACAGTCCAGTCCATTCTTGCGGCATGTACACTGTCTGGTACCACAACCTGACTTGCAGTTGCATCTGACTACTTCGAGCAAAGCTGTAGGAGCTGCAAGCCTATCCGTGTGGATAGGCAGAATGTTATTGTCTTTCTTGTACCAACTTCATTTCTCTGGTGACATATCTGTTCTACCCATCCATTCTTGACCTTTAATGAATAATAGAAAGAGTGGGTGATATGACAGAACCCTGAGAAACACCGAAGTCTATTAGACTTCGGAGAAGAATTATGACCATCTACAGTATCTTCAATAGAACGGTTTGAAAGGAAGCTTAAGATGAAGGTGCAGATAGAAAGATAGAAACCTAATAAGGGTAGTTTATAAATTAAGAATTTGTGCCAGACTCTATCAAAATCGAAAGCTTTTGCTATGTCATAGGCAACACCAAAAGTTTCACCGAAACCCCTATAGGACGATGACCAAGATTCAATTAGGAAAGCTAGAAGATCGCCAGCAGATGGCCTTTTACGGAAACCATACTGACAATCAGATTGAAGATTGTGAGCAGATAGATGCTTAAGAATCTTCTTATTAAGTATATATTCAAAAGTTTTAGAAAGGCAGGAAGTTAAAGCTATAGGATGGGAGTTAGAAGGATTAGAGCGGTTACCCTTCTTAGGGACAGGTTGAATGTGAGCAAATTTTCAGCAAGACAAAAATGTGGAAGTAGATAGACAAAGATGGAAAAGTTTGACCAGGCAAGATGCAAGCACAGAAGCACAGTTTTTGAGAACAATAGGAAGGATTCCGTTACGACCGTAAGCCTTCCGAGGATCTAGGCCAGAAAGGGCAAAGAAAACATCACTACGTAGGATCTTATATAACTTAATAACATGCATACAATATAGTCAGATAATGGAGGAGAAGGAGGAATTCATCAACCAGAGTGGATATTTTTGCAAAGGTTTGAGCACAAAGTTCAGCTTCATAGAAATAGATGAAAAGCTGTGGAGCCTTTCGGGAGAAGCATAGGAGCGAAAGATGAAGAAGAAAAAAATTGATAGAAATGTTTTTAGCTAGATGCCAAAAGTCATGCGAGGAGTTTGATTCAGAAAATTTTGACATTTACTATGAATAAATGAGTTTGAAGAAAGGTAAGTTTTAAAGGTAATAAAGTAAATATTTGGCATGATTACGGGCAGAAATATAGAGGGAATTAGTTTCAGGAGATGAATGGTTATTGTACCGTCTGAGAGCCGCCTCACTGTCTTTTATAGCATGAGAACAAACAGAGTTAAATCAAAGTTGACGGGCTTTAGGATAAGAGAAAGTGTGTGGAATGTATGCCTCCATGCCAGAGACAATGACCTCAGTTATGCGCTCTGCACAAAGAGATGGGTCTCTTGACATGAAGGCAATACTCATTACATGGAAAATCTGAGTCTTAGGTCCTCCCACTTAGCTGAGTAGAAATTCTAGAAGCCCCTCTGCTTAGGTGGGTCCCGATGCGGCACCGGAGCGATATGACAGGTTACAGAGATAAGATTGTGATCGAAGGAACCCAACGGTGAAAATAGTTTCACATAGTAAGCAGAAGGGTTAGTAGTTAGGAAAACGTCAAGAATGTTGTGCGTGTCTCCAAGGCGGTCAGGAATACGGGTAGGGTGCTGCACCAGCTACTCTAGGTCTTGGAATATATAAAACTTGAAGGCTTGTTCACCAAGTTGGTCAGTGAAAGAAGATGATAGCCAAAGCTGGTGGTGAACATTGAAATTGCCAAGTAATGACTAATGAATGATAAGACTCGTGTACATTTATTTCAAAATGAGTAATTATATTGATGGGGAGACTGATAAATGTGCATGTTTATAGTCAAGTGGATTGTGTGGCGGGATGATCAGAAGTTGTGTTGATGTCCAGTCCAGTTTGCTGGTTAGAATTGAAATGTTTTGTAAAATGGTTCGTGAATGACTGGGTTTATTGCGTGAATTTAGATGCTTCAATAGCATTTCAGACTGTGAAAACGCACTTTCATACAAGAACTATGGAAAAAAATATACAAGTGTGGTATATATGATATATTGTTTGGTTTGATACCATTTATTCAACTTTTATTTGTATCTACTTGAGATGGAATCAATGTAATACATTTTCATTCAGGGGTACTACATTTTTTTCATGACTGATGTTTGCAAGATATGGCCGGTAGGTGTCTGTCCTGGGCTGGTTTAGGGTATCCAATCCACCCCTGCCAGTGATTGATATATCCCAAAGTAGGTCGATCCTAGTCAGGTAGTATGTGTCATTCTCTACTAGCTTGCCATACTAATTAGGCAATGACCTTCAGCTACTGACACAAAAAGTTAAATTTGATTTGACCAACGGAAGAAATATCTTCATTGGTAACTTCAACGTGTAAGAGTTATGTTGACCTGGGTATAGCAGGTGTCACAGTGGCTATTATACCCATCCCATGAAAAGTGTTGTGTCCATCAATGGTTCGCAGATTGTGATCAACGTGGTCTGCAATGTATTGTACAAAGTAGTTAGTTGTGTCTGGAAAATTTGTGCCTTCACTGACAGCTGCACTGCGTTCAAACCTGGAGACTTCCTTGTACCTGCATGTGAAGTCAAGTTTGTGGAGTGTATTTATTAGGTATTTTGAGCCAAATTACGGTGCAGCTGAATGCCAAGTCCAAGTTGTAAAGGGGCTAGTAAACCACGACGCCGAGTGGCCTGCACCATTGTCTGTCCAATTGAGGCTACCTTCATTTTGCTGTCAGCACCAGCGAAAAGTTCACCCAGAAAACACTTTAGAGATTTGGGTAACAATTCATAAGCAGCTTCTACGGAGTTCATTTCACCACACGTGGGATACATATCAGACTGCTATTGAATAATTTTATATAGTTTTTCAAGTGTTGCAGCAGTTGAGAGAATTGGCTCTTTTCCTTGCTTAGTGTTCGTTGTCTTTGGCTGAGAATAAAACACCTGCAGGATACGTGTTGCATTTCTCCACATTGACAACATCTGGCTTACCGCTGATGTTTGTGATCATAACCTTGTCTCCATTTCTTCTGTATTTGTTCTTCCATGCAGGTATCAGACTGTATGGCGGAACATCAGAGTCTGAAAGGAACTCCATTTTGTCGACGAGATCATTGACAGTTGTCTGTTCATCATCATTGCATTACATTCATAAAGGCTTCAACCTGCAAGACATCAGGTGTTCTCCCCCGCTTCATGCGTTTCTTAGATGTACCATCATCATGTTGAAAAAATTTCTTGAAGAACATCCCTGGTAGTTCTAAAGTTATTGCTGCAATTTTTTGGTATACAGCATCGGCAGCATGTAAGTCGTTGACATATTTAATAGAGGCGTTTTGGTTAAGAATATAGATACTACATACCACCAGAATTTTTATTTCCTAATTTCTTTTGTGGACCTCGGAGATTGTTCATATACGAGTGGTTGTTCATAACATTCCTATGTAAATATTCTTATAATTCATTTAAAGTTGGTTTCGTGCTTTATAATGAGATAAGAAAAGATACTTTGATCCTAGTTAGACACTTTGCAAGTACCAACGACAAGGTTATTGACTATACAAAGCGCCACCACGCCAGGACGAACCTGGTGAGCTCGAACCGCTGACCGTATGCAGGGACGCTGCACGCGAGCCCAAAGCTCTACCAACCGAGCCACCCTGACGGGTTTATAATGAGGTAACAACATATTTTGTGAAGTTTTGTTGATGTGGTCATATACGATGAATCATCAAGGGATGAATATATATCGGTTTTACACAATGTGTATGTATATTTCTTGATCTATACTTTGATTTGGATACTCCCAGTGGTCACCAGTAACGGTATGAAAACAACAAATCAAGATTTTCGTCAAAGAGATTACGGTTCCCATCGACAGAGACTACAGGCGGAAATTGGAACAAATTGGGCACAGAAGGTTATGTTTCGTCTCTTAACTCATGTATGCAGGAGCTATTCACTATCTGAGAAACAAATAAGAGTTAATGTATGCCTAATGTATTTTTATTTACAGATTATACGCGTAAAACTGTTTATATTTCACAATTATCAACCATTATAACCATTGCAAGAATCTGTTATGTGTAGGGTAAATAACGATCAGCACGACTAAGGAACTCTATTAATATTATTCCTTATATGAACTCACACCATCGTAGTCATAGATATAGCTGTAAAGTCAAATTAGCAGATTTATCTGCTGTTAAAAGATACAGAATACGGTCTGGATCTTGGTCTGGGCAGACTCTGGGCTCAGACTCTGGGCTTCTTTTTCTTCTAAACTTTCTTACCTTTGCTGGTGACCACTGGGAGTATTTAAATAAAACTATAGATCAAGAAATATTTATACACATGTGTAAAAAATGATAAATATTCATCCCTTGACGTATATGGATGGCCACATCAACAAAACTTCACAAAATAGGTTGTTACCTCATTATAAGGCACGAAACCAACTTTAAATGAAATATAAGAATATGTACATAAGAATTTTATGAACAACCACTCGTATATGAACAATCTCCGAGGTTCACAAAAGAAATTAGGAAATAAAAATTCTGGCGGTATGTAGTATCTATATCCTTAACCAAAACGCCTCTATTCTCCCGTAAACCAAGTATCCCCTCTCGTCATTACGTTTCATGCATGATTCTTGAATACTCTGCTGGAAATCTAATGTCCTCACTGGTATGTGTTTGTAATCTGGATTCCTGCCTAGTCGAGGATTTCCTTATTTACAAAATAGGCACTGGGTTCAATAATCAAAAGCACCAACAGATGATCTCAAAGATGGCTTTTCACTGGTAGAAGGATTATCACATTAAGTCTTTACGATTGAATTGTTCTATATATCGAGGGTTTGTGAACACTTGGCGACACTTCTGGTGAACCTCCTGTTCGGGAACTGCACGAATGTCACTCTGTCTAGCATTTTTTGCTCTATTGATGCCCGCATAACCCTTTTCAGTTAGTTGAAAACTTGGTTCACCAAACAATATGGGTTTCTGGCACACGACGTAAGTTTCCACTTCATCCATCATGGCTCATCCTGGATAAAGAAAGTCAATATCACTACGATGCCTTAACTAGGATATGGCAATCATAGAACATATTTATTAATCCTTTGAACATTACTGGAACATGAAGTAAGCATGAAGAAGCAAACACAATTTCAAATGACATGTTTACCATTAACACATTAAAATATTGCACAAGAACTATATTTGCTGACACATCTGAACCGGTTATAACTCATGTGGACACGGTGAAAATATAACCATGATTATATGCATGAAGGCGACACATTTTTTCCATTATTACGAGCGAGCGCGAAGCGCTCGTGAGTCCCCGTGGATACGGGATTTTTTTCACTTAAGCGGCCGACCCGGCCCGTCCCGGTCCGGCCCGACCGTCACGCTTTTCAGGAGCCTATATCTTTGGAATCCCGCTTCCGATTGACAAGCGGTCTTCGCCATCTGATATGACCTATTTGTGTTGACATGTGTTGTCTCACGTGAGGGGTCAGCATGGCGCGTGGCGCGTGCCGCGTGAGGGTGTCAGACAACGTTATCTTGCTATAGCTGAGAAACGGCTGTACCGACTAAGTTGAAATTTGGTGTGTGGTTTAAGATCACACACCTAGCAATGTTACACAGGTCAAACTCCGGGTGACGCCGCACGTGCGCACGTGCGGCGGGTTTCTACGGGCTCGCTCGTCCCTCGCCGATTAAGGCGTCTTACTGGTTATATTTGTGACAAATAGGTAGTATGTGAAAGAAAATGAGAAGGCCCAATAGGCAGGGTTTTGTTGACTATCAGATCTTGCTGACAATGTCCGGTTTTAATTATTGCTACCGTATAATTCGACTTTTTGATTCACATAATGTTTAATTTTCAATTAGCTGGTAACTATCAATATCACACTACATCACTGTGGCTGTATCTAGCCTGTTATGCTAAGTTCCATATCCCATATCAACAACAAAAGTCCTTTACCATCACCAAAAGTAGTTAAGGTGTACTGGAACTGCTCCTGTGGCGGCCATTTTTTGTTTATACAAATTATACCATGTTCCCATACATTGATTATAGTAAACTTTTGATGTTGTTTCAACCATAATTTTGAGTTGATTAAACCTAGAATGATTCCTATTGCATTATGTTGAGGGTATTTTCCTATTTTGCCTGGACTAAACAGACATTTCTGAATACAACAGTATATCATTTATACTGATAAACGTATTGGGTATGTGGTAAATTACTCTGGAATAGTAACCTTTTCCCCCGAGTTCTTACACTTCTGTTGATGCTCCATCACGTAGACTGCTCCGTCCATCGAACAGGCCTGGTATATCCCGGGGGCCTCGGTTTGGGTCGACTTGGGTTGGTTAGGTCCGCCCACCGGTTAAGCTCGGCCCACTTTGCTTCACCGAGAAGTGAACAGAACTCGTCTGAGGGACTGTTCTTATAATATTATACCTCCATGGGGTGGACAGCAGCGGTGGCCAGGAGGGTGGGCGGTGTGTTACCAGATATCTTAAACTAATACCTTCACATTGTAATCAAGCATTCAGCAACATTTGCTTCAGTTATCGATAATGTTGTTATATGTCTATTATTTAGTGTCTTGAATATGTGTATCCCTACGGATCAATTCTTTAATTTATGATAAGTTTTTTTGTTTACAATGGAGGTGATGACGTCATTCGTTGGCAATACTTAGCATGCCTCAGGTCGCGCTGTGGTTGGTCCTAGTTTCTCCCCCAAAACGAACTTTTCCCGAGTCGTAAATATGCGTCCCGGATGGCATGGTTGTTGTGAATGTCCTTCCACCCTCAGGCTGCATTCATCTCAGAAACATCCAAAGCAGCCCACGCATGTGCCTCAAGTACGTGGTGGAAGCAAACCAGGCGAAGTTAGAGGTTGTTGCCGAGGAATGGCGGATCTCAAAGGAAAAGCTACTGACCTGCGACCAGGACGAGAAGGTCATGCAAGACCCTAGGTAAGTCTCCTAAATATATATCATCCAATCCTTTCTAAGTGATGCTCCCGAAACAAATTATATATTATGTATGAACTCTAATACCCCAAAAACTGATGCAAACAAAAATATGCAATCTGAATCTAAGTAAGACACAAGAGGTGGTTGTGAGTCAAGAGGCATTGTCGTTACGGACCTAAGTCAGGGGAAATGTGCAAATTTGCCGCAACTGTGGAAAAAACCCCGAAACTTGGCACATGTACATTTTATTAATATAAAAATCTCAATCTTAAGGGGCCAAGGTTTAAAGGTCAAGGTCAACCGGGATGTAAAGGTAAACATGACAATAAGAAGAAAAGGTAAAATGACAATAAGAAAATACCTAATTAAGCATTCAGAAGGCCTAGAAGGCTGGTTTTGGTCTCAAAATGATCCACATGATAAGAGAAAAAAAAACTTGTTCAAATTGCAAAGGTTTAAAGGTCAAGGACAAGGTCAGCCGGGGTATAAAGGTCACATGACAATGAAACACCATAATTCAGCATGCAAAAGGCCTAGAAGACTAGTTTTGGTCTAAAAATGATTCACACTATACGAGAAACATTTTGATTCTAAAGAATAAACGTTTTTAAAGGTCAAGGTCAAGGTCAGCCGGGTAGAAAGGTCACGACAATAAAAATCCATAATTCAGCATTCAGAAAGCCAAGATGGCTGTTTTTGTTCTCAAAATGATCCACACAATGTGGGAAAAGTAAAACCTACAACATATTTTCTCCATCACCTTTTCTAATTATTTAAATTGGGGAAAAAGGTAAGATATTGTGACAAATATTTATTATCGGTGGGTTGATAAACATTCATAGGTATTTTTTTCTAATGATTACATTTGGAATTCCTCCTCCTCCTCCTCATCATCATAGTGTATGTTTTTATGCCATAGAATATGAACAATGATAAGATAAGATACTTTGATCCTATCTAGACACTTTGCAAGTACCAACTAAAAGGTTATTGACTATACAAAGCGCCACCACGCCAGGACGAACTTGGTGGGCTCGAACCGCTGACCGAATGCAGGGACGCTACAATATGAACAAGGAAGTGCAAGGAATCCATCGTAAATTAGGATCAACCTTGTTGCCTGGATCTGCTTGGACCATAAGTGTCCCATGAAAGCTGTCTCTTTATCTCTGTCGTCAGTTACATTCTATTTAGACACGAGCCATCACGGCATCAAACAAAATTCCTTGTCAGGAAAATGTAATCCAACTGCCACAAAGAAATAGCAGGTACAATCATTACTAAAGTCTTCAAAACAAGACAAGATCGGTAGCAGTTGTAAAAACAAAAACAAAACCATTATCAAACTGCAACACAAAAACTCTGCCTACAGCTACCACACTAGCGTGTCCCCACCCACTAATGAGCGTCGCAGGACACAAGTGAAGCTGCCCCGTGAAGGTCTCGCCTGTCCCTAACAGCAGTTTCCCAGCCTAGGTGCTTCCTTTAACTAGTCCTTTGAGGCCCCCCCTTGTGTCACTGGTCTACGCCAGTGACCAGCAGGGTTCGACTTCGTATCACACCAAGGGACGCTAAGAGCGACAGAATGAATCTGCAACAACGTTGAGCAACGCGGTAAACAAACAAGGACTTCCTGGGCAGCCACTACAAGTCTACAACCCTGTGGGAAGCGCCTCGGTTCACAGGAATCATGACACAAATGTGTTACAGTTGAGCTAACTAAATCAGTTAACTTGCTGTTAACACAGAGCACTGGGACTAAATCCCGCTCACTGTGGCTGTCAGGTCCAGAGAAACGTTGAAAGTGAAAGTGGCGAAGCCCAGGCATCAATGTAGAGCAGCTCAGCGATCTGAGGGACGACCTGTTACACTGTGCGTTTAGGTATGAGCGAGAGCGGCAGAACCTTCCTCGACGGCTGCCGGGCTGAGATTGGGAAGTGCCAGTGGCTGGGTAGTGGTTAATAGTTTCAGTCGGCGGCATGGTTGCCAACCCCAAAGATTTCTTCGCCCTACAGTCTACACAGGCACTGAATACGCCCTACATTTCCCTTCATCGCCCTACGATTCAGGATGAAAATCGACATTTGTCGATATAGCCTTTTCCAGAATCTTTGTATCATACAAATTCTAATAACATACAACAACTAGGGCAACGCATGCTGTTCTTTATACGGATATTTTGGTAATGACACACCGGTAAAATAGACCTTAATGCAGCGTACCGTACCTCTGAATGATACACAACGATGATTATTATACGTATAAATGCAGCAAGTGGATACCCAGCTTCCACCCGCTTCCCCAGAGGACGGCAGCACGCTCACGCCATCTACCTAGCTAGACCTGGGGCTGGATGTTCGAACGTTCGTAACGGTCTCTAAGATCATCTTTGCACTTAGATTTATCTTGGAACGTTCGTAACGCGTTTAGAGGTATTTTCAAATAATCTTTACGAACATCCATCCGCCATATTTTTTCTTATGTCCACCATATTTGTTCTTAGTGCTAAGGCTGCTGAGGAGCACCCGCACACTGTTCGTAGGGTCGCATGATGAACGTTTTTATAAAATACAAGCCATATAAAGTAATGTTATAAGTTGTTTATTTCATGTTGAGTTGTTTATTGTTGGCCAGGACGTTGTAGGGGGAATGTAAAGGGTGCAATGAATTGTATGCTGCCGAATGCCTATAGGTGACTGAAATGAGTGCAGTGCAAATAAAAAAGAAATGTGTCTTGTGCTAGAAGTGTATAGAGAAGATGATCAAAGGAAGGGAGAGGAAGATGCGGGAAGTGGAGAAGGAGAATAGGAGACAGGGATGAGATGGAGAGAATGAGTCAAGTGAAGGATACGGATGGCAGTGGCATAAAGTGAGATTGGAACGAATGAATGACAGTACGCAAGGTGTATGAATGGAATGGATAGAGAAGCAGATTATGTAAAATGAGTGCTGGAACGGCAGATAAACTAAGTTACCTTGATGTGTGTGTTTAGGTGATGAAAGGACTAGTGCGTGGAATGCATGTAGCCTACTGTAGGTGGAAAAGTGAAATACATAAGGGTATAAGTGCAGTTTAGACCAATACAATACAGCTCAACCAATCGGTGGTTTTAAGTATCCTGAACGTTTCGTTCTTATTATAAGGAGTATTTCTAACCCACACAACAGCTGTCGGAAATGAAAAATAACACATGGGGGTCTGGGGGGGCAAAACCCCCCAGTGAGGTTAGGTTACATAATCAATTCCCGGGTGAGTTTAGTTAACTAGCAGGGGGTCTTGGGGGGCGTATCCCCCCCCCCCCAGTTATGTCAGAAGAGTATTGGTTAAAAGGGCTGAAACTGCATATTTACCTAAAAGAGTATGTGGAGGATAAAGGAATGTGTGATTGGTGGGCAAGGAAGTCTGAGAAGAGTAGGCCCGCCAACTCCTGTAGAATACTGACCGGCAGGGCTATGAAAGTGAAATTGTGGGGTTAAAAAACATAAAAACCACTAGAATGCAGGCTTTCATTTCAACCTAACCCATCTACTGTAATATGTCAAGTCGGTATTATTTCGGTGCTGAGCTGGGGAGGAATCACCCCCGCTCGTTCACTAACCTAACCTAGACATATAGTCAACTGGCCAGCCTAACCTAACCTAATTGTTCAGGCTATTGCTGGTATTTAATCCCTGAATACAGAAACACGGGTAAAATAGGAACACTCGCCGACGAAAAAAATTGGAATACCCGTCGACGTCGGCGAGAATTCCTATCGGTGACAGTTCCAAGTATTAGTTACTTGGATAATGTATCCCATTAATAATACCTACCCTAGAATGGATGGGTATTAGTTTGGTAGTGGGCTTTTAAAAGTCCTAGGATTCTTACCTACATCATCTTGTAGATTTCTTCATTCTGAGTATTTTGAATCCCATTTCCCATGGTACAATTGAATAATAATGGCGTTACATGTACGTACTACCGAAAATCTACCGTTATTTCAGCCAGAAACAGTTAAGTTAGGTTAAATCAGATTAGGTTAGGTTAGGTTAGAGGTGGGGTTTGGTTCAGTAACGGATGATATCAAGAAAAAAATAAAATTATCAATAATATGGCAGTGCGAAGCGGTGCAAGGTTTGCGGGGCGGGCATCCCCCCATACCTGTAAACAGAAATTTATTTCCGACAAAAACGAGTGCCATATTCATTCAATACACATCAATACGATTCAGGAAAACTAAGTTTCGGCCTCGAAATCGTTGAAAGCTCACTACCGAAATTTTACTAATGGGGTATAAGTAGCAGCTATTAATCATTCAATTCATATATAATTATCCGCGCTGGCTAAAACGCTAAAATTTTAATCCTTTCCCGCCCTTATTAGTGTGTTTCTTTCTCTCTAGAATTTCACAAATCCCTTCAGATACCTCTAAAACGTAATTATAAAGTGGGGGAGTTACCCCCTTTAACCTCCCCTCACCCCACCTAAGGTCCTAAATGACCCCCCAAAATAATACTAACCGAACCTGATTTATAACCTTATCTAACCCTAACAATAACCTCCTAGCGAGACCTAAGGGCAGGAAAGAACTAGAATTTTACCAGATTAGGTTATATTGAGGTTATAAGTTTGTCATTTTTTGGGTGGGGACTCGCCAGGAGGTTATTAGTGAGGATACGTCTTCAGTCTTCAGATATTTCCCTTGGTGAGGCATGATATTTGTTTACATTCTGACTGTGCATTATGATTGGCTAACATTCTCAAAGGTTGATGAAATCTTTCTTCTGATTGGCCAAGTGACAGTCAGCTGGGCTCCATTCCTCATGGTCGGAACGGAACGGCACGAGCTTGAAGATCGCATCATCGTGAGCTGAGAAAATTTGGACGATCCTTTGAAAATACATTTTTGTGGTGTTCGTAGCCCAAAATCTAAGATGGAAGCTAAGAACACTCTAAGATCATCTTAGAGGCGGAAAGTTACGAACGTTCGAACATCCAGCCCCTGTCCTATTCCTGTTCATGTTTACAACCACACCAGCGTCCCAACAGTTGATGCGCTGTCAGCTGCCAGATTCACTCATTGTTATCATTTAATCAGTTTTTCCAGAGGGTTATATAAAATATTAAAAACTACTAATTGTTTTGAACATTTCGATCCTTGCGGCTTTATCTTTTATTACAGACGAAATATAACTCATACCAAAAATTCAAAATCACCCTATGTTTTACTGATTTTCTTTAAAATCGCCCTACAGCCCTACAAGGTATAATATGATGCTGAAACACCCTACGTGTAGGGCGATCGCCCTACGGTTGGCAATACTGATCACAAGAGGGATTCTAGAATGTGCGTCTCTTCAATCTCTTGAGAACTTCAAGGCTTTATACCCAGTCCTACATTAAAGCAGCCAGTGACCACTGGTAACTTGAGTTTCCGATCAATGGGGAGTTTTCAAAGCTAACGCCGCCAGATGTCTCTCGCGCTCTCACTTCTTCTGCCCTTTGAGCCTGAATGATCTATCATTTACCGTAAATTCCTTGTACTTCTTTGGGGCATATCAGAATTACACTTCAATACAATAACTGAAACAGTTCTTAATAAAAATGTAGTTAATCATTTTAATTTTCTGCACTTGCTGAAAATATTGGCAAAACATAGAATACTTGAAAACTCAATCTTTAAAATCGTCTTTTCATGAAAACACTGCAAGTTCAAGCAGAACGAGGCTTCAGGAAATATCTACTTGTATGTAAGCATTCGCTGAGTACCTGTTTTGGGTGTGTCAGTCTCTGTTTCGACAGAAAATTTAACCAAAAAACAGTTCAGCATCTCCACAGAAACCATCCCGAGGTCAGGATCTGTTTTCACTCACGTTGTCCTCTCACCGCGAGGGAGTCGGAGGGACTCAGCTCAGCTCCACCAGCCCCTGTTGGCCGCCGTTAACTTACCTCACATCCCTGATACTCCTAACCCCTGAACCCCAGAGGCTGTCATCCTAACTATCATCACCCGCTGATCTTTTCACACTGTCTGTCCTCTAATGGAATATTCGCGGCATCCGCTGCCACATACCGGACTTTCGTCTCCTTATTTCGTGCTCTGAGCTTCAAGTTCTCTGCCTCCGAGAACATTTTCTTATTTACCCTCAAATCATGATTCCTAATTACGATTTTGTTTCCTCTTCCTTCCTTGTCCTCCAGAAAACAACCCATGTTTCTGATTTAGTCTTCTTCCTCCAACAAATAAACCTGTTGACATAGGATAAACCAGAGGACATAGGGTGATCAGAGGGAAGGGGATTGAGGTGGACGGGGGAGAACGTGGCGCTCCCGCTTGTTATTAGTAAACAAAAGTTTCAACTGTCTTCGATACAGGACTGTCGCTGAGGTGCCAAGCACTTAAATTACTTCTTGGTTAAATTTTCGTCGAAAGAGAGACTTACACACCCAAAACAGGTACTCAGCTAATGCTTAAATACAAGTAGAAATTTCCGGAAGCCTCATTCTGCTTGAACTTGCAGTGTTTTTATGAAAAGACGATTTTAAATATAAGAGTTTTCAAGTATTCTTTGTTTTGCTAATATTTTTATCCTGAACAGAAAAAGAAAATGCTAAACTACATTTTAATGAAAACTGTATCAGTTATTGTATTGAAGTGTAATTCTGATATGCCCCGAAAAAGTACAGGGAATTTACGGTAAATTCAGGCTTAAAGTGCAGAAGAAGTGAGAGTGCGAGAGACATCTGGTGGCGTTAGCTTTCAGAAAACTCTCCATACGGTTGAAGACTGAGCTTACCTGACATCTGGTGGCCGTCTGGGAACCTCTCGTCAGCTCTAGTATTTCGAGTCAAGAGTGTCAGGCTAGACTTATTTGCCATTATTCTCTACAAAACCAGTTACAATTCAGTGCTGACATGGTCAACATAGGTTATCGCAAAATAAAAGGGTTTTACATTATTTATGGAGTTATAATAAGGATTGTTGGCAAAATAAAAGCTTTCGATCATAATATTATGTCCTACAACACTCTCTATCCAATCAATGATTTAGAGGAATGAATCATGTCGGGTGTATGGGTAAATATTGCCTGCATGCATGCAAAGAGAAGGTAAACGAACCAAATAATGGTGACAAAATTTTAATTTCTTGCAATTAATGGTGAAATATATGGATAATTTCGCCATTCAACACATTTCCTTCTGGTACACTGCCAAACGTACGACGGTCAGATGCATTCTAAACATAAACAACAGAGTAGGCCGTGTGGGCATGACGAGGTATGTCTGTGCTGTGGCTGATTTACAAGTAAAATTCAACCTTCAATACAGACCAACACTCATGGTCTTGATGTTGGCCTAGGGTTGAGAAAGTCCTTGGGGTTTAGTTTACTGTTGAGATCGTACAGCACCCGGCAGCGAGTTTTACAACTATTTTTTATTACTGAATGAAAACATGATCTACAAATGCTTACAATTTAATTGTATTACGTTTATTGTACTGGACTTAAATCAAATAAGAATTATTATATAATGATTGTTTCCTTGGAGAAAATTGTCGTTTTCAGGGGGTTTCATCGTATTTGTAAATACCGCATATATATGAATTGTATGTAAACCGCAGTTGTGGTGAGGAAGCAAATAGATAAACTCGTAATGAAGTAGATTCTTTTACAGCTTTCTCATATATATCTTCGCTGCACGTATCATCAAATTCTGAGTGTAACACGTTTCGCCCCAGCGTGCATGCCATCGTCATCGCCACGCCTACCTATATGCACAAGGACCTGGTGATGCGCGGCCTGAAGGCGGGAAAGGCGGTATTCTGCGAGAAGCCGATCGCTGAGAGCTTGGAGTGCACGCGTCTTTGCTACCATATGGCCCAACAGGTAGGAATCCTCGCCTGTCCCTCAAGGGTGCACTCCTCCTCTTTCTCCTTCTCCTCCTCTTTACATATAACCGTTGTTGACTCCCTTATCTTTATCTCCCTCCTGCACCTTCCTGTCCATCGTCCACATTCCATTTCGCCAGGTGGGTCGGCCGCTGCTTTGTGCCTTTAATCGACGGTTTGATCCCAGCTTCAGCCACCTGCGGCAGGAGGTGCATGGCGGGTCGGTGGGGCAAGTACAAATGGTGAAGACTGTGTCTAGAGACTCCCCAATGCCTACCCTCGACTATCTTAAAATATCAGGTGTGTGTGTGTGTGTGTGTGTGTGTGTGTGTGTGTGTGTGTGTGGTGTGTGCGTGTGTGGTGTGTGTGTGTGTGTGTGTGTGTGTGTGTGTGTGTGTGTACGCAATGGCATGGAATTACTGACGTGTTTCACAGGAGGAATCTTTCACGACTGTGCGGTGCATGACATTGACCTGACGTGCTGGGTGTTGGGCGAGTATCCGACCCACGTGTTTGCCTCGGCCACTGCCTTCGTGCCTGAGATCGCTGCAATCAACGACCATGATACAGCTGTCTTTACTATGAAGTTCCCTTCAGGCGCCCTTTCCATGACTGACCTCAGCCGGAATGCTGTCTACGGCTACGACCAGCGGTTGGAGGTAGGCACTGCTGCTTTCGTGGTATAGTTCCTACACACATCAGCATACTCAGTGCGCCGTGTAGCTCAGCAGTCAAGGAGTTTGTATAGCCTAAATAACCTCCTTGTTAGCAGCACAGTACCTACTTATGATGTCCCACGCAGGTGTTCGGGCCCAAAGGTATGGTGTCGGCGGGCAATGAGCGGCCCTTCCCACTGATCACGTGCAGCGTACAGGGCGAGACTCAGCCGCCCGCCTACTACTCCTTCCCGTCCCGCTACCACCAAAGCTACATCAGGGAGCTGGACCACTTCTGCGACGTTATTCAGGGTGAGGATGCGGTGTGGGTGGACATTTACTTATAGGAGAAGGCATAGACCACTATATCTCTGGACGTTTACGCGCCAGTGTTTTGAAATCGCCAGGCTGCAATAGGGGCCCCACTGGTGGGGGGATAGAAGGCTGGTGTTAGGAGTGGTGTGGAAGTGGGAGTTGTAATAGGTTGTGGTGGAGTGTGGTTGTGCATGTGATAGGGAGTGATAGTTAAGGTGGCAGGTATTGTGAGTGGGTTGTGAGGTGTTTAAAGTGGGTTGTGAGTTGTTATGAGGTGTTGTTAGAGAGTTATAAGATATTATTAATAATTATGAGGTGTTGTTAGTGGTTGTGAGTGGGTTGTGAGGGTGTTATGAGTGGGTTATGAGGTGTTGTTAGAGAGTTATATGATATTATTAATAATTATGAGGTGTTGTTAGTGGGTTGTGAGTGGGTTATGAGTTGTTGTGAGGGTTTATGTGTGGGTTATAGATTTTATGAGTGGGTATGATGTGTTGTGAGTGGGTTATGAGTAGTTATGATTTGTTGTGAGTGGGTTATGATGTGTTGTGAGTGGGTTATGATGTGTTGTGAGTGGGTTATGAGTAGTTATGATTTGTTGTGAGTGGGTTATGATGTGTTGTGAGTGGGTTATGAGTAGTTATTTGTTGTGAGTGGGTTATGAGGTGTTGTGAGCGGGTTAAGAGGTGTTTATGAGTTATTAATGAGTAGGTTATTAGGTGTTGTGACTTGTGAGTGCGTTGTGAGGTGAGTGAAATCCGAGACGCATCATAAACTTCTCCTCATATGGTTTTAATCACCACTCTCTCTCTCACACACACACACACACACACACACACACACACACACACACACACACACACACACACACACACACACACACACACACACACACACACACGTAACATTCACCACCACTGTTACATAACCTAAAATTACGTGCCCAGTTTCGCGAAGCCACGAAATTCAACCTCGGCCACTAACCCCCCCATATACCCCCCTCCTCCCACAGCCCCCCCCCATAACCCCTCCTCCACCTCACCGTAACCTCATTTCACACCCTTTCAACCCCCTACACTCGTCTCCACTAACCTCAACATCTCCATAACAGCCTCTTCTTTACTTACTATATACTCCTATCATCTCCACTCATCTCCTATAGTTTCTTCTTTCACTCCTATGTAAACTACGTCACTATCAGCGACTTTCTATTAGGAACTGAAAACCTACGAAAATTCGCTTCGATATCCTTCCTGGTTACCGAGTGAACAGTGAAGTTGAAAACAGGCGCTCCGACTTTGGGGCCCTTGTGCAACAGGCCGATAGTCGGCGTCGCAGTTCCGATTACAGTGTCTATGGAGGTTATAGAAGCACTAGTAGAACTAGGTACAGGCGGTGATGTTTGATCATTAGGGGAAATGAGCCTCAGCATCAACGCAAGGCGTGATGTTGTGCTATTGGTGGAGTAATAGAGGCTGGGAAATAAGTATTCACTTGAACGAAGTAATGAGGATTTAATCTCTCCGTGGCCAGTCACTGACGTTCTTCCTCTAAACTCACAGATGTCCTGCCCAATGACATGTCTCTCTCTCTCTCTCTCTCTCTCTCTCTCTCTCTCTCTCTCTCCCTCCTCTCTCTCTCTCTCTCTCTCTCTCTCTCTTCTCTCTCTCTCCTCTCTCTCTCTCTCTCTCTTTCTCTCTCTCTTCTCTCTCTCTCTCTCTCTCTCTCTCTCTCTCTCTCTCTCTCTCTCTCTCTCTCTCTCTCTCTCTCTCTCTCTCTCTCTCTCTCTTCTCTCATATATATATATATATATATATATATATATATATATATATATATATATATATATATATAATATATATATATATTATATATATATATATATATATATATAATATATATATATAATACAATTATATATATATATATATATATATATATATATATATATATATATATATATATATATATATATACAATTATATATATATATATATATATATATATATATATATATATATATATATATATATATATTATATATATATATATATATATATATATATATATATAATATGTATATATATATTTATATATATATATAATTATATATATATATATTTATATATATACTGTACTATTATATGTACTTAAGCTTAAGCTTCCTCCGAGCTTAATTTCACTCATGAGGAAGCCACCAACCGACGTCTCCCTTTCCTGGATGTACTCGTTAGTGCAGAGACAGCAGAATTTAAGACCACAGTATTCTGCAAACCCACTAACAAGGGACTCTGCCTCAACGGGGAAAGCGAGTGCCCTAAGGGTTACCTGCATTCCACCATCAGCGCTTATGTCAGACGAGCCCTCTCTCACTGCTCTACTTGGAAAGACGCCCACCAAAAACTTGAGCGCGTTACCCAAATACTTATTAACAACGGTTACTCTAACTCTGATGTGGCCCACGTCACTATAGCTAGGCGGATATGTGGCCAAATATAGGAGGGTTGTGGCTTTGGCGGTAAAAGCACCAAAATTGGCACATTTGATGATCATGACATACTAAATGATCTCAGATATAGGGCCAAGCACATTTTTCCCTTTGACACCCATAAAATGGGGAAATGCTAGATGGCCGCCATCTAAATCGTGAAAATCTATTTTACGTCATATCTTTCTGAATATATATCACATAGACATGAATAACATATCGTTTTATATGTTTTCACACATAAGGAAGCCAATGGCACCACTCATTTGTCGCTAGAAGGCATTAAAATCCCGGTTAAGCTGATATTCATGATAAATATATTTAATATAATATATATTAATATAATACTTTTCTTCTTGCAGGTGACTGATCAGAAGTAGAATCCACCATGTCGGCGAAGAAGCGATGTAAGATCGTAGAAGATTACAGTCTGCAACCATCTACATCGACAGTTGGCTATCCCCCCATCGAGTGGAGTCGTTGTGCCCTTAGCTAAGAACATTCTTCAGAGCCTCTCCAGTGCCCATCAAAATCAAAGAGGACAGATGTTGGGGCTGGGTATCACCGTGTGGGTGACAATTTAACAAAGTTTCGCGAATTAGGTGAACAGCCAGTTGGCGTGCACATAGCGCAATTAGATGATGGCGATGGTATCCCTCAGACACTTGTCAAATATAGCGCACAGTGGCACTCATCTTGCCGTTTGAAGTGTTCTTCAAGTTGTCTAGCACGACCTCAGACAGTAGCAATACCTCCATGTGAAAGTGACATCCGAGATCGCCCTTACACGCGGCGACAGTTTTCACGAAAAGACCGACCTTTTGAAGGTGATGTATGTTTCTTCTGTGATGAAGTTGCAACGGAACGTGCCTCTCTGCATGATGCCATGATGCCCAAACTGTCCGATCGAGTTAAGCAATGCGCCCTGAAACTTCAAGATCAAGAACTCATTGCAAAACTTAGCTCCGGCGACATGGTGGCACAGGATGCCAAATATCATGCACCATGCCTTGTGAAATTGTACAACGCAGCCAGTAGAAAAACAGCAGTAGATCGACAAAAGAACACAGATGGAGTATCTCACGGCATAGCATTGGCGGAACTCTTAGGCTACATAGAAGACACAAAGATGATCGAGCAATCGGTTGCCCCAATATTCCAGTTGTCTGATCTTCTCAAATTATACACTGATTGACTGAGACACCTGGGGGTTGAGGTAACTGGCCGTTACTCCCTGGAATCCGGGAACAAAATATCAACAAGTTCACGTTTTCGTATGTTTGCATGAATCATCATACCTGTGATAATATCATAGGTATATTGGCAGTGGCGTCTCTCTGCTCTTAGTGTGATGAGTAGCAGTGGAACCTGGGAGTCTTTTCACGTAGCTGTTGTACTGCAGCAATTGTGCCATACTGAGCTTTGATTGTCTCACCTGCTCAGTTACTTTATTCATAATGTTTGGGCCGTCCATTATCATGGCAACTAGTGCCAGCAGTAACTTGGGAACAGCCTGTTCTTGGCAGCCTTTGCTAATGGAACCATCAAATGTTGCTTGCATTCCCAACATATCTCAACGAATGAGCCTTAGCTAAACATATAGCTTCGTCGTCGCAGTTATCCACACTCGAATTCATCAGTGCAAATCCGACATCATCTTCAAAACTGAGTAAAACGTTTCGGCCTTGCTTGTAGGCCCGGATTCCAGGAACATTAGCAAGTATTCGATCTTTTAAGTCTGAAGAGTGGATACGGCCTGTTACCTCAACCCCCAGGTGTCTCAGTCGATCAGTGTATAATTTGAGAAGATCAGACAGCTGGAATATTGGGGCAACCGATTGCTCGATCATCTTTGTGTCTTCTATGTAGCCTAAGAGTTCCGCCAATGCTATGCAGTGAGATACTCCATCTGTGTTCTTTTGTCAATCTACTGCTGTTTTTCTACTGGCTGCGTTGTACAATTTCACAAGGCATGGTGCATGATATTTGGCATCCTGTGCCACCATGTCGCCGGAGCTAAGTTTTGCAATGAGTTCTTGATCTTGAAGTTTCAGGGCGCATTGCTTAACTCGATCGGACAGTTTGGGCATCATGGCATCATGCAGAGAGGCACGTTCCGTTGCAACTTCATCACAGAAGAAACATACATCACCTTCAAAAGGTCGGTCTTTTCGTGAAAACTGTCGCCGCGTGTAAGGGCGATCTCGGATGTCACTTTCACATGGAGGTATTGCTACTGTCTGAGGTCGTGCTAGACAACTTGAAGAACACTTCAAACGGCAAGATGAGTGCCACTGTGCGCTATATTTGACAAGTGTCTGAGGGATACCATCGCCATCATCTAATTGCGCTATGTGCACGCCAACTGGCTGTTCACCTAATTCGCGAAACTTTGTTAAATTGTCACCCACACGGTGATACCCAGCCCCAACATCTGTCCTCTTTGATTTTGATGGGCACTGGAGAGGCTCTGAAGAATGTTCTTAGCTAAGGGCACAACGACTCCACTCGATGGGGGGATAGCCAACTGTCGATGTAGATGGTTGCAGACTGTAATCTTCTACGATCTTACATCGCTTCTTCGCCGACATGGTGGATTCTACTTCTAATCAGTCACCTGCAAGAAGAAAAGCATTATATTAATATATATTATATTATATATATTTATCATGAATATCAGCTTAATCGGGATTTTAATGCCTTCTAGCAATAAATGAGTGGTGCCATTGGCTTCCATATGTGTGAAAACATAAAACGATGTTATTCATGTCTATGTGATATATATTCAGAAAGATATGACGTAAAATAGATTTTCACGATTCAGATGGCGGCCATCTTGCATTTCCCCATTTTATGGGTGTCAAAGGGAAAAATGTGCTTGGCCCTATATCTGAGATCATTTAATATGTCATGATCATCAAATGTGCCAATTTTGGTGCTTTTACCACAAAAGCTACAATAATTTCACATAGCTGCCTAACTACTAAGATAATTATAGACAAATGGTATACTAACCAGGACAACACCACCCCCACCACCGGTGAACCCATCAAACTTTTCTATAAAAGCCATATGTCTACTGATTATATAAGAGGGATAAGAAGTCTATAAAAGATATAATACACCGCAACGTTCATCCTACTGACCCAGAAAGACCCCTCGCTTTCATCATCTACTACAAAACCAGGAAAACTGCCCATCCTCTGCTTCGTAACACCCCTAACGTGACCAAGACGCCCCTTCAAGAAGATCAGCCAGAAGACCAACCTTCAAACGTCTAGAAAACCAACCTTCAAGATCTACCAACACACCTATGACAGTGAGGAATGTGGACCTCACTCTTATATCGGTATGATGCGGACTATACTGACGAGGCGTCTTACTTGTCACCTGAATAATGGGTATATCAAGAACCACTATGACACCATGCACAGCTCTCGCTTGACAAGAGATGACCTTAACAAAAACACCACGATACTTGATAAGGAACAAGATCCTCGCCGCCTCCTTTACCTAGAAGCAATATACATCGCCTTAAAACAGCCCACAATCAACACCCAGGCAGATGATTTCCAGGTGCTACCAACATCCAAACATATGAATATAAGAACATAAGAAAATAAGGAAGCTACAAGAGGCCGTGAGGCCTACACGTGGTAGTTCCTGTTACCTAACACTACCTACATCCATCTTTCATCCCCATCCATGAACCTATCCAGCCCCTCTTTAAAGCTCCCCAATGACTCCGCACTAACTACCTGTCTACTGAGTCCATTCCAGTAATTCACCACCCTATTTGTGAACCAGTTTTTCCCTATTTCTTTTTAAAATTTACGCTTTTCTAGCTTGAATCCGTTACTTATTGTTCAACCCTGGGTAATAGCCGTAAGAACTTTTCCTACCTCTCCTTTATTAAATCCCTTTATCCACTTAAAAACTTATATCAGATCGCCCCTTACTCTGCGTCTCTCGAGTGAATGTAACTTTAATAGCTTAAATCTCTTCTCATAAGTAAAGTTACGCATCCTTTGAATAATTTTGGTCATCCTTCTATGCACTGATTCTAACAAGGCTATATCCATCCTGTAATATGGAGACCAAAACTGAAGTACATAGTCTAGGTGAGGTCTGACTAGAGCCAGATAAAGCTTTAGAATAACTTCCGCACTTCTACTTTTAACACTTCTGGTAATGAATCCTAACACTCTATTAGCTCTATTTCTAGCCTCAATACATTGTTTCCTAGGTCGGAGGTCTGGGCTCACCCTTACTTCAAGATCTTTTTCACCTTCTGATCTTTTTAGCGATACATTGCGTATGGTGTATCTATTACCAGGGTTTTTTCTACCAACATTCATAACGCTGCACTTATCAACATTATATTCCATCTGCCATCTGACTACCCACTCATTAAGTTTATCTAAGTCTCCCTGCAATATGTTTACATCAGACTATTATCCAATAATCCTACCTACCTTAGTATCATCAGCAAACTTGCTGATATCACTGCTAATCCCACTATCCAAGTCGTTGATGTAAATCTAAAATTGTAATGGACCCAAAACAGACCGTTGTGGAACTCCACTTGTCACCTGTCCCCATTCAGATTTAGAACCATTAATTGTAACCCTTTGTTGCCTATTACTTAGCCAAGCTCTGATCCAACGAAGAACCTTCCCATCTATTCCATGAGCCTTAACCTTATTTAAGAGTCGCTCGTGTGATACTTTGTCGAATGCCTTACTAAAGTCCAGGTATATTATATCATAGTCCGTATCATTATCTGCCGTCTCATAAACTTTCCTATAAAAACTCAATAAATTGGTGAGTCATGACCTACCCTTGGTGAATCCATGTTGTGAATCATTGATCAAACTATGTTTTTCTAAGTGCTCTCTAATGTTTTTTGCAATAATAAATTCCAATAATTTACCTACCACTGACGTTAGACTAACGGGTCGATAATTTGACTTTAGTCCTCTGTCTCCCTTCTTAAATATGGGGACTACATTTCCTTTGCTCCACAATAACGGCACATCGCCTGTCTTAACCGATTTCCTAAAAATGTGCACTAACGACTCACTAACAACCTCTTTGCATTCTTTTAATACTCTGGGATACACTTCATCTGGTCCTGGCGACTTAAAATTCTTCATTTCATCTATACCCTCTTCCTCCATTTCCCTAGTTATCACAATATCTCTGAGTTTTTCGTCATCGTTTCCTTTAAACATCTGTTAACTATCAGGTAGCGTCTGTGTATCTTCCTGAGTAAAAACACGTAAGAAATAATCATTTAAATTTTTACACATATCCTCATCGGTATTTAAGACTTCACCCTGCTCTAATCTTAACGACACGTCTCCTTCAATAAAGATTCGAAGTCGAACTTTCTCCTTTATTGAGCCTTTTATGCACGGATTCTATTTGCCGTACAATGTTCTTGTGTTCTTTTGTTAAGTTATTCAGAACCTGTTCTGTGGAAAGCGACGTTTCGGAACTATCTTGTCCCATATTCAGGCTTGATCTATATATATATATATATATATATATATATATATATATATATATATATATATATATATATATATATATATATATATATATATATATATATATATATATATATATATTTCAAATTAATAGAGCCTATAGCGCCTGTAGGCTTATGGAGAGTCTTGGTGTTGGTCGATCTCGCCCGTTT
>JACEEZ010019940.1:7500-12500 GCA_016584305.1 Chionoecetes opilio | reverse complement strand
ATAGAAAAATAATGGTGGGTTAACTTTTTTAAATCAAACGAATTGAATACTATAGACACGAACGACCGGTAGGCCTACAGTTCGCGTACAAATCCTTTTGGACGAGTTAGGTCAAAATTAACTGTTTGCCCGTCGTTAACCATCAAATATATACATCACCATTCACCTAATGATATAAATAATCCTGTACAGTGTACTGGACGGTACTAAGTGCTACCGGACGGTACTAAGTGCTACCGGACGGTACTAGGTGCTACCGGACGGTACTAGGTGGTACCGGACGGTACTAGGTGGTACCGGACGGTACTAGGTGGTACCGGACGGTACTAGGTGCTACGGGACGGTACTAGGTGGTACCGGACGGTACTAGGTGGTACCGGACGGTACTAGGTGGTACCGGACGGTACTAGGTGGTACCGGACGGTACTAGGTGGTACCGGACGGTACTAGTGTAGCGGTCTCTCCTACAAACCACTGCTCCACAGAGAAAACGTGTGGTTGCAGCCCAAACTATTATAACTTTTATTTTAATTATGTTTCATTGTTCATATATAATTTTATACCTCTTTACTTTATGTTTTCTTTTGTAACAAGAATTAAACCATATGTAACTCGCTATCTTAGCACACACCCCTTACTCAGCGCGCACTGCATTAGCGCGTTGACCACAGACCAATATAATATTTATTGTTTAGATCTTTTTTTTATATATATGTTGATATTTTGAGATTAAACGCAACCTTCCACTGGAATCAGATTTTCTCTTTCCAGTTGACCAAATTAGCTATTAAACACCCAAGCACCAACAATTGGTGACCTCGGAGTGTAGCTATGGTCTTAGGTGGTTTCTAACCTGTGCTATATAAAGAGCACAATTTTCCTAGTGAAAGGACCTGGGTCTTTCGACTCATTCGCCCTAACACTCCTAAGGCAAAAAGCTTAGCCTCCATCATGGGGTTCGCTTCGCTGAGTCTTAGGTCGGGAGAAACTACACTATTATGTGTAGCTGCCACCTAAAAGGTTATCCCCTCCCAACCTGGCACCTTCTGTGCCCCCCCTCTGATGCCTTCTTGCGTCATCGGCACGACCTTATGCGCGTTCCGCGCGGCCCCTGCCCCCTCAGACGCCTTGTAGCGACTTCAGTAGTCACCCCTTTCAGTCTTATCAAGTTTTCCGTTCTCTACCAGTGCTGTCCCTAAGAGAACCAGCGTAGCAACGTTAACTATCCTATTTTATATTCTTCATATTTTGTTATTGTCATTATCATATTTATGCACTATTGTCAACTCATCAATACAGTTAATTATATACAACGTGTAACCCGCAATGTATACTAGAAGTGTCTTTGGTGAAACTCGCAGTCTTGGGCGAGTTCCACATTTAACCTTCAAACCACCATTTGTAAACCAGAATTTCTGTATATGTAATCCAGATTTTAATGCAATAAATAACCTGAACTGACCAAATGAGTTTCTATCATTCCAGTTCAACCATAAGCTATGAACACTCCACCTAGTTACAAATGGTGACCCCGGAGTGTAGCTAATGGTTCCTAGGTTGGCTAAAACTGGTGCTGTACATCACGGCATAGAAATGCAATTTCTATGCTTTGCTGGACACATGAGCACACTTCTCCTAGTAGTGGGACATGCGTCTTCGGATACATTCGTCCCACTGCTCCTGCTGTATATTCCTAGCCTCCAGTTTCACTGGTGATCGCTAGGTTGAAAGCGGGATCGGGAGAATTACACTTCATACGTGTAGCCGCCACCTAGTCAGGTTTCCCACCCAGACCCCGGCACCTTCTGTGCCTTCCTCAGGGCATTTTTGCCCTCAGACGCCTTACTGCGTCCTCAGCGGCCTATGCGCATTCAGCGCGGCCACTACCCCGCCAGGCGCCTCACTGCGTCCTCAGCAGCCTATGCGCATTCAGCGCGGCCACTGCCCCGTCAGATGCCTTACTGCGTCCTCAGGCCTATGCGCATTCAGCGCGGCTACTGCCCCTTCAGACGGCTCACCGTGTCTTCAGCGGCCTTATGCGCGTTTAGCGCGGGCCCTGCTTCCTCCGAGGCCTCACTGCGGCCTATGCGCATTTAGCGCGGCCGCTGCCCCCCTCCAGACGGCTCACCGCGTCCTCAGCGGCCTTATGCGTGTTTAGCGCGGGCCCTGCTTCCTCAGACGCCTCAGTGGCCTATGTGCACTCAGCGCAGCCACTCCACCCTCTGACGCCTCCTTGCGCCCTCAGCACGACCTCACGCGCATTCTGCGCAGCCCCACGGTGTTATTGAATCACTCTACGGCCGCCACTCGCCGCCCTGTGGATTACCAGCCCTGTGGATTACTCAACCCTCAACTCCACAGTGTTAACGTGACTCACTCCACGGCCGCCGCTCGCCGCCCTATGGATTACTCAACAGCCCTGTGGATTACTCAACCCTCAACTCCACAGTGTTAACGTGACTCACTCCACGGCCGCCGCTCGCCGCCCTATGGATTACTCAACAGCCCTGTGGATTACTCAACCCTCAACTCCACAGTGTTAACGTGACTCACTCCACGGCCGCCGCTCGCCGCCCTATGGATTACTCAACAGCCCTGCGGAGACTACCGTGCCCTCAACTCTCACACCCAAATGGACAGATACCCGGTGCCAAACATCCAGGAGTTCTCGTCCCAACTCATCGGCTCCAACATTTTCTCACGCATAGACCTTGTCAAGGCCTTTCACCAGATCCCAGTCCACCCTGATGACATCCCGAAGACTGCCATCATCACGCCTTTCGGCCTGTTCGAGTACGTCAGGATGCCTTTCGGTCTCATGAATGCAGCCCAGACCTTCCAACGTTTCATTGACGAGGTTCTTCGAGGTTTGCCTTCCTGCTTCGCATACATCGACGACCTACTCATCGCGAGCCCAGATGAAGCCTCACACCGCCAGCACCTTCACCAAGTCCTCACCCGCCTGCAAGACTACGGCATACAGATCAACGCGGACAAGTCTGAGTTCGGCGTCACCTCTCTCACCTTCTTCGGCCACACTGTAACTCCAGCAGGTTTCGCTCCACTCCACACGAAGTGTGAAGCCATTCGGCAGTTCCCGAAGCCATCCACCCAGCGCAAACTCAAAGGATTCCTGGGCATGATCAATTACTACAACCGTTTCATCCCACGCTGCTCTCTCCTCCTTCAGCCACTCCACGCCATGATCAGACCCTGTAAGCGGGGTCAATCTGTCACACTGATCTGGACTCCGGATGCTGACGCTGCTTTCCTCGCAGCTAAAAAGGCCCTCAGCGACACAGCCATGTTGTCTTTCCCATCCCCTGACGCGGAGACTTCCATCGTGACGGACGCCTCCGACACTGGGACCGGTGCCATCCTCCAACAACTCGTCGACGGTGCCTGGAAGCCGATTGCCTTTTTCTCACAGAAGCTCAACACGGCCGAAACCAAGTACAGCGCATTCGATCGAGAACTTCTCGCCATCTTCAAGGCCGTCAAGCGTTTCCGCTACTTCATTGAAGGCCGTCACTTCCGTGTGTACACCGACCACAAGCCTCTCACTACTACCTTTTTGAAAAACAAGGACTCTTACACCCCACGGCAGTTTCGCCACATGGATTACATTTCTCAATTCACGACCGACATCAAAGGTGCAGACAACGCCCCCGCAGACGCCCTCTCCCGAAACATCACTGCTGTGACGTCCTTTTCTCTTGACTACGCCGCCATAGCTGCTGACCAGTCCGACGACGCTGAATTGAACAAGCTACTGCACAACCCGGCGCTCAAAATGAAGCAACTCACGCTCCCAGGTACCAAGGTCGTCCTCTACGCTGACATCTCTACAGACACCGTCCGTCCCTACCTGCCACAACGACACCGCTACCAGGCTTTTCGTCAGCTCCACGATCTCTCTCACCCCGGCATCCGAGCTACACAGCATCTGATGACGTCCCGTTTCGTATGGGAGGGCATCAACAGAGACGTCAGACATTGGACTCGCACCTGCACCAGCTGTCAAGCCTCCAAGGTGACTCGGCACACCCACTCTCCACCCGGCACTTTCTCACCCGTCACGGAGAGATTCGACCACGTCCACATTGACCTGGTCGGGCCCCTGCCACCTTCTGCCGGTCATCGCTACATCCTCACCTGCGTGGATCGCTTTTCACGTTGGCCCGAAGCCACCCCTATCGCTGACATCACAACGGACACCGTCGCCCACGCCTTCATCACTACCTGGGTCTCCAGGTTCGGTGTCCCACTCAGCCTCACCTCAGATCGTGGCGGCCAGTTCGAGGCCAGAGTATGGAACAAGGTCATGACCCTGCTCGGCATCCACCGCTACAGGACTTCCAGCTACCACCCACAGGCCAACGGCATGGTCGAACGTTTCCATCGCCAATTAAAGTCCTCCCTCATGGCTTCCGCCCAACGAGAGATTTGGCCCCTGGCTCTCCCCATCGTTCTCCTCGGCATCAGATCATCCCTGAAGGAGGACCTGCACCACTCCTCGGCTGAGCTGGTTTACAGCACCAGTCTTAGACTCCCAGGTGAACTACTGGTGAAAACACCCGACCCTGCACCCTGCAGTGTCCACGACTTCGCCTCTCGCCTCAAAAGTACTATGGGAAGCCTTCAGCCAGTGCAGCCTCGTTCTTCCCCAAGGAAGACCTTTGTGAGCCAGGACCTCGACACCTGCACCCACGTTTTCATACGCGTAGATGCCGTTCGCCGGCCTCTAACGCAGCCCTACCAAGGCCCCTACCTCGTCCTGAGAAGGACCAGGAAGACTGTCACCATTGACAGAAACGGTACTCAGGACGCAGTGGCCATCGACCGCGTCAAACCGGCATACCTGTTGGCCCCAGATCAAGCCCACATCGCTACCATCACATCGCCAACACCCAGGCAACGCCGCTCTACCAAAGTCTCGTTCCTCCTCCCGCGTCACTAGGGGGGGGGGTACTGTAGCGACTTCAGTAGTCACCCCTTTC
>JACEEZ010019939.1:0-14066 GCA_016584305.1 Chionoecetes opilio | reverse complement strand
TTGAGGGGTAAATTGTCCGGATCTTGTCCTCCTGCACAGGTACCGACAACACCAAATACTCCCGCTGAGCGAGTCCATAACACCGTGGCTATGCCAATCCCCCGTAAGACTTCTTGACGTGACCCGCCGTCATTATGGACTGCGCTACCAAGGTATGTAAAACTTTCCCAAAGATCTCAATGTCCTCGCACACGCATGAACAGACTGTACTGCTTCATCTAGAAGTCTCCAAACACCTGGACCTTGGTCTTGAGCCAGGAGACCTCAAGTCCAAAGGCTTTGCCTCCTCATGCAGCGCCTCGAGAGCATCATCAGGCCCTCCAGCGACTCAGCAAAGATTACGCATCATCGGCAAAAACAAGATCAGTGATCTTGGTTGCGACGGATGCTCCACAATCACTTTGATCTACAACCTTGTCCAATACCCAGTCCATACAAGCGTTGAAAAGTGATGGGGCAAGGACGCACCCTTGCCTCACTCCTGTATTCACAGGAAAGAAGCGGGGATACACCTCCCCCACACTTCACAGCACTCTCAGTCCCAGAATACAGACCAGCTATCAAACCAATAGTCCTTGCAGGAATCCCTCGAAGTCGCAGAAGATCCCAGAGTGACTCACGATGCAACTGAGTCAAACGCCTTCTTGAGATCAACATAGGCTGCAAGCATCCCCTGTTGAAACTCACGTCGGCGTTCCACCAGGACACGAAGCGCTAGGATACGGTCCGTTGTTGACTTACCAGGCGTGAACCCAGACTGCTGAGGTCTCTGATGCTTCACCAGATGACTGCGAATCCGTGTCAGCAATAGATGGGCAAGCACCTTGCCTGGTACGTGAGCAGTGTAATACCGCGGTAATTGTTGCAGTCCTGACGGTCCCTTTCCCTTCCAGATAGGGACGACCAGCCCCCTTTTCCAGTCAGGAGAAATGGTACCTGATTGCCACACGGTAGTCAGGACAGCATGCAACCCGCGGATCATGGCCTCACCCCCAGCTTTGAGGAGCTCCGCACTGATATTACAAACACCAGCTGCCTTTCCACCCCTCAACTTTGCTACAGCCTCTCTGACTTCGTCAAGAGAGGGGTGCGGTTTCGTCAATGGGAGGATCGGCATCCACTGCCTGTAAACCCATGGTGTGAAGCTGCTCAGTTAGAGGGTCCACCGTGAACAACTGCCCAAAGTACTCAGCCCAAAGAGCCATCTGCCCATCCATGTCCGACACGAGGCGCCCATCTGCTGTTCGAATAGCACTCGCTCGAGAAGGAGACTTGGAACGGAGCTTCTTCAGGGCTCGGTAGGCGGGTCGGAGGTCATTAGCGTTCAAATGACCCTCGACATCCTCAGCGAGACTCCTGACATACCTCTCCTTGTCTTCCCCAGTAGGGTTCTAGTCCGGCGTGACAGAGCCCTGTGCTGGTCCTGGTTCCCAGCCAGCCTGGCAGCGCGACTCTCCTCGATTTTCTCCAGCGTCTCCGTCGAGACAAAACCACGCCTTGACCTCGGGCGCTCCCCAATACACCCCTTTGGCAGTCTGTAGAGTTTCACGTTTGAAGGTATCCCACAGTTCTACAGGGTCCCCGAGAGCACCGAGCACATCAACCGATTTGAGACTGCCACCGCATACTCATGAGCACATGTCAAGTCCTTCAGTTTCTCAAGATGAAACACAGTAAAGGTGAAGGTGAACATAGTAATATTTAATTAGTTATTGTGGGCATTACGCTGTCTCCTCCCTCTCCACGACCTAGGCACTGCTGCTCCACTGGTCACGGGATTTCTGAGTATGTTTGCATGAAGTCTCCCCGATCACAGATTTACATTCCTCCACTACAATCGGAAAATCCTCATCTGGACATGGCAATTTTCATGGTTTCAATCTATCTGTTTTTCTCTCCATGGCCGAACTTTGTCTTCCACTCGCGGTCTTGTTGCAGGACTATAGCCAAGTTCTATCCCTCTTCTGTCCACCTCACTAGTAATAACAATAATAACTTAACCATGATCCTTGCTTTGTCATCACTTTTAAATGTAATCTGTGGGACTATTATACTGTGTCTTATTCGGCCTCACTCCATCTCCATCATCCTATAATATAATGATTTGTGATGGATTTTCTAGATTTTGTTTCAAGGCCATGGCAGCAAGGTTCTGTTTTTGCCAGTGGGACAAAAAAGACACCACAACAAAGAAACGCTGTGGATTGTCGCGTGATGTTATTAGTATGTATCATGGTAACATCACATACGTATAGGAAGCGAAGGCAGAAGGATTGAGGTCCAACTTTTCTCCTGTGGCTCAGTTCGAATCATGGAGTGTGCAAAACAAATACGAACATTTTCTAGAAACACATTAAATTTTCCTTTTATTTCATCGTCCTGCCATGACAAGAGTGATGGAATGCATAAGGGTTTGTGCATACAGTCTACCCTTTAACCCCTTCACGCCCAGATCTTTCCTTTGCTATAAAAAATTGTGTGTTTGCCATAAAATAGTTAACGAAAAGAAACTTAACATACCAAATTAGTTAGTCGACACGGATACTAAAACACGTCATATCTATTGAATATTGCTTATATTCACTAAAAATAGTCTAATGGTAGCCAAATTACAATGGAAATTACGTTCTGGGTCTCAAGGGTTAAAGATGCTGTGCCAACGCAACGCAATCGCAAGCAGCATCTTTATCGTATACAACACATAGCTTTATAGCACATTAGGGTCTCAGAGGCTACAATGAAGTCAGGTGATGTGAAGTACCTGGCAATGGTGTGACATAATAATTTTGTAACCATTATCTTTTATCGGTATCTTTTATCTCTCTTCTGTATCTGTGGTGGGCCATTTGGATACGATAAGTTAACCTCCATACGACTGTAAATCTGACTGTAAGAGGCGGGAAAGGGCGCAAGAAAAGGGAGAGGAGAGAGAGACTGCAAAATAAGGAGAAAGAAAGTGAGACACGAATGATAACTTAAATGAATGAGTGAGTGAGAGCAGCTATAAGTAGTATTGACACGATAGTCCTAGTCAGTCGTGGGCAGGTGCGCCGCAAATTACGCCGCTGCGCCGCTGCGCCGGTGGCGCACCTGAAAAACCGGCGGCGCAGCGGCGCCGGCGCGAATTCTCAAAAAAACCGGCACAACGGCGAGCGGGGCAAGTCAAAAATCCGAGCCGCTGTCCGCGCCGCGCCCAGCTTTAGTACAAGTACTGGAGCTAACATGGAGGACAAGGGTGAGGAGGAGGACATTGAGTAGAAGGATGAGTAGAGACAGAAACTTCAGAACTCAGTGGGCGGGGTCAATCTGGCTAATTTACCGCCGGCCGAGCAATATAGTCACGGGCATAGTTTAATCTTAAGAGAATATAGGTAACTGTGATGCCTATTATAAGTTGTATTTCAATAAAATTACTTTTTTATAGCCTAAAACAGTTTTTTGGGGGGCTAAATAGGTAGAAACTTTGGCACTGCACACAGTTTTTGTATAGGCATACTTAATTAATAGCGGCGCGCGGCGCAGCGGCGCGGCGCAGCGGCGCGGGCGCAGCGGCGCGGGCCGGTGGGCATCGCCGCCGGCGCAGGGGCGCGGGCGCAAGTACCAAAATTCAGCGGCGCGCCCACATTTGGATTCCTAGTATAGTTCCAGCGGTTACAAATGTTTGGGATTTAAAAAAAAAAAAACATTTTCAACAAAAGTTCAGTGAAGTACAGAACCCATTCCAAAACTAATGAACATAATTATATACTTGTTATTACCCAAGCACCGGATACCAAGCCTTGTCCCTTCATATTAACCCCTTCACACCAGATTTTCCTTTGCCATATGTATAAAAATCTTCAGTTATTAGCCATAAAATTACGAACAGTGACTGATATACCAAATTAGCTAGTGGACAAGGATACTAAAACAGTTCATATCTACATAATATTGCTTATATTCATTGAAATCGTCTAATGGTAGTCAAGTTACAATATAAATTACGTTCTGGGCCTCAAGGGGTTACTAAGTTGAGCCTTCTTTCCCCAATCGCCCTGTCTTTTTCTTTTTTGGAGTATTTTCAACATTCTTCTGATGTGCCACAAACATTTCACCAGAAACTTTAAGCCGGTGGTTCTTTATGCTTTCAGACCATGTTTGAATATTGGTGAATGGTGATGGTTATACCCAATCTAAACATATGTTCCTATGACGATATACATGATGTAGCCTTCTCAAATTCAACATTCTTTTACAGATGTATGACAAACAGATGGGTTGATTTCTGAGCCGTATATTAGCCAGTTCATCAGTCAGATTGTAATTACCTAAACTAAATCGCTGTCCTAACGGAGATAACATGAATAAGTAGCAGAGCTTTATACTCTGTTGTACAGCATAACTATTGCCTATATACGTGGTTTGGAAGCTTCCTAATAACACGCTGTACACACCAATGACTGCAAACATCCGAGTTCGATCCCGCATATATGCATAAATATGCATATTGCATAATATGATTTATATGCATAAATCCACTGAAAATCTTTCTGCACCGTCGAGTGGCCTAAGCACACCCACATGCCCTGCTCATTAACTCTACCTTCGATTGCGAGTGCATCGGAGGGGGAGGACACGGGGGGCGGCATGAGCCTGTAATCACAGGCGTCACTATATTATATACTAGCCGCAAAGCCGCCCTCCGGGCGGACTTTCTGGCTAGCTCCGCGGAGGGCTATTGGTGGGCTTCGGCGCACCAAACACAGACTCTCCAGATAGCCCCTTCTAACTGTCCTGAAATCATGGATTGAGAAATGTATGTATTAACGCCAACCCATTCACATCACCCCCAACCCATTCACTCACCCATCACCCCACACCCATTCACTCACCCATTACCCATCACCCCCACCCATTCACTCACCCATTACCCATCACCACACACCCATCACTCACCCATTACCCATCACCCCCCACCTATTCCCTCACCCATCACCCATCACCCCCACCCATTCACTCACCCATCACCCACACACCATTACCATCACCCCACCCATTCACTCACCATTACCCATCACCCCACCCATTCACTCACCATTACCCATCACCTACATCAAGGTTTCCTCAATTCTCGCAACCCACTTTTTTTTTCACAATCTCGCTAATAGGCTACTAAAAATAAAAAATAAATAAAAGTGATCGGATCATCTCATAACTGGGCTTAAAATGTACCCCTGGTCGACCCGGTTCCAAAAATGTGCCATATGATGGGATTGGGGCACTGGGGGCGGCACCTATCGCGGACACACAGACAGACAGACACACACACACACCACACACACACACACACACACACCACACACACACTTTCGCTTATATTATTATAGATAAAAAATCCTGCCTGCGCCACCACGGGCGAGGGCCAACCAACCATCACAGCCCTCAAGTGAGCTTCCAGGGCCTACTATCCGAACCCTGGAGGTCCATGCCTACAGGCGCTATAGGCATAAATGAAAAAAGAAAGAAAAAAAAAAACCTACTACTGCCCTGTTGATAACGTTGTGATGTGCAGGAAATGAGGCAACTGCTTCTTCCTGCCCGGATGTTATGTTTTGTCAGGTGACGCACAGGCTGGCGCGCATGCGATGGCCCGATGATTATAATTATTAAAGTGATTCACATTTCCTATTATGCTGGTATTGGCAAAAACACAAACTAATTTATAAGCATGATTTCAACTGTGCCATGATGCATCCTCAGTTATACCAATAGTCTATACTCTATACCAAAGGTCTGTCGTCACATTATTATAATATCAATAATAATATAATTCTGTAGTGGTAATAATAACAACAATAATAATAATTACAATAGCAATAATAATTGTAATAATAATGATAACAATAATTATAACAATAATAATGGTAGCGAAAAATACAAATGATAATGATAATGTAATGATGATAATAATGAACATCATATTTTTTCTTGGACACCAACTTATGTAGGTAGTATTTCCTATTTCAACCTATTTCCCAATAATCGCTATAGGTGCCTTGCACCTGACGTCACACCCCTTGTTGTGGCTGCGACAGGCGCGGGAGATGCGAGCTGGAGGACCAACAAACTCTACTTGCCGCCCGTGTTTGCCAGCTTATGGTAATTTTCCCTTACCAAATATATGTTTATCAGTATAAAAGATATACTGTTATCTTCGGAATTGTTGTTTATAATATTATCAAATAAAAAAACCGTAAAACACACTAAAGAAAGGCCATTATGAGGACTCTCAAGAAATATGCCTGAACTTAATATTCACCAGCGCCAGCTCCCATTTAATATTTTGCGAGAAAACTTTTTACATGGAGAATATCAATAGAAGCGGAATTTCATTAGCTTTCCATTGATATATTTCGTTTTCTGATAAATGAATTAGAACTATGCATAAATTAGCGTTAACTAAATAAAATAACATCATGAAATCGGGTAGTTTTTCCCGTTTCATAAGGTTATTATTTAGTTGACGCTAATTATGCATGCTGCTAATTCATTTATCAGAAAACGAAAATACATCAATGGAAAGCTAATGAAATTCCGCTTCTATTGATATTCTCCATGTAAAAGTTTTCTCGCAAAATATTAATGGCGAAGAGTTTAACTGAATATCAAGTTCATGCATATTTCTTGAGTCTCATAATGGCATTTCTTTATTGTGTTTTACGGTTTTTTATTGATAATATTATAGAACAAACATTTCCGGAGATAACAGTATACCTTTATACTGATAAACATATATTGGTAGGGGAGAATATATAAAATTTCTCTATAGAATATAGAAAATATAGGGGAGTAACTAACATAAGCTGGCAAACACGGGCGGCAAGTGAAGTTGTTGGTCCTCCAGCTCGCTCCGACGGGCGGCATTTGGCTTGAAGACGGCGGCATTGGGCCCTGAAGACCCCTAGATCGTGACGTCAGTGCAAGGCACCTATAGTTACAGGGGCCGGAAAGCTGTTTGAGGCAAATTTTCATACTATATGTAATTTTAGGTACATTTCGCTGTGTATAATATAAAATATATATATATATTTTATATATATATATCCAAATTTTTGTTGACATGCATAATTTCAAGATTCTACCATAACTATATCCCGTCCGATCCAGTTATATTGAAAATTATAACAGATAAAAATTACAAACAACAGAATAACAATAGTAATGACGCTAATGATATCAATAATAACATGGTAGTAGTAGTTTGTACACATTATATAGTGAATGTACTGTACATTCCTATAGTAGCTGCCTGGCGTGTCATCATGATACGCCACTTTCCATCGAAAGATAAATAAATGATGGCGGGCAAGGTCACCCTGGACAAAACTTGTTAGTAAACGCGGCTCACCCCTACTTATCAAACTCCTGCATGTCACTGATAACGGTGTGGATTTATCTAAGTGACGATCTATCGTGTTTTTCTTTTCTTCGCCGTAATAGTAATGTATCTACTGCAACATTCTATTTCGTATACATACCACGATACGTCCCAGATAAGATGAACTATATAATTAACTGTCAATCTGTATTATCTATGTTAAGTAAACTAATTCAACTAATGTGCTTCTCTCTCTCTCTCTCTCTCTCTCTCTCTCTCTCTCTCTCTCTTCTCTCTCTCTCTCTCTCTCCAACATTATCTACTGTATTGAAGCCCCTATACCAATGCAAGTCTCGCGTTATGTGCTCCTTCAGAACCCCGTGAAGCAGCGTCAGGATGGGAGGCACCTTAGGGAAGGGCGGCTCGTGGGTAGTGGACCACGCGATGGATGACATGCCCTGGAGCCTTACGGAAGAGACAGAGTGAGCCACGGGTCCATCATCACCGGATTCGAGTAAGATCAATGCAAGACTTAACCCCTTCACCCCCAGTTTTTTCCTTTTTTTTAAAAAAGTGTATGTTGTTGAGCCAAAAAGATTACTAAAAGTAACTAAATAAACCAAATTAGCTAGTGAACAAGGATACTAAAACAGGTCATATCTATAAAAAACGCTTATATTCATTAAAAATCATCTAATGTTGGTCAAAATTACAATGAAAATTACGTTTGGGCTTCAAGGGGTTAACAGCGAGTATTTGTCAGTATAGAAAACCCTTGTTTGCATTGCTATGTCCATTGGGGTGCTGATAGTTTATCTAACCCACAGGAATCCACCGTCATACGAGGAAAGTGAGGGCGTGATCGAAACACCCGAAGAGAAGAAAGGCAGAAAACGTCGCATTGGGTCGTTATATTACAGTGTTTGTCATGTCCATCGGCTTTTCCATCGTCTTGACCAGCGTGTGGCCCTACCTGCAAAGCGTGAGAGTTACCTGCATTATGCTACTCCCCACCACCCCCCTCTCTCTCTCTCTCTCTCTCTCTCTCTCTCTCTCTCTTCTCTCTCTCTTCTCTCTTCTCTCTTCTCTCCTCTCTCTCCTCGACCCCCAGATATTCCGTTCCTCCCTCCTCTCTCTCTCCTCCTAAACCTCATGTAGATATTCTTAGCTACCTCATGCAGCCCCTTCATCCTCATTTAAGTTACCATTCGTGTCTTACTTTCTTCTCCTTGTTTTGCAGTCTCCTCTCTCTCTTCCTTTTCTTGCACCCTTTTCCGCCTTTTTCCGTCACGCCGTAACCTCAGTTTTCTCTGCCGTAGCTCAACAAGGACCTCACGAAGAACGCTTTAGGCTTTGTAGTGGCGGCCAATCCTCTTGGACAGTGTTGGCGGCGCCTCTCCTCGGGTTGTGGGGTAATAAAGCGGGCACAATAAGGTATGTATACTACAGATGTATCGGATGCGGATGTGCAAATGCGGATATAAACTTTTTAAATCGCGGATGCGGATATAAAAAATGTTTTTTGCGGATACAGTTGCGGATGTCTAATGAATACACATCCTCGTGGATGCGGATGGGATTATTTTTGCGCAGGAATTTGGGGTATGTGAGAACCCGCATTCACTTACTAGGTTAAGCACACAACCTAACCCTCCTTGTAGGCCTGCATACCTATACTGTCTTTTCATTACCAACCAAAATGTTACTAAGAAAAGTTGTTTGTAATGAGAACTGCATTAAAATGCAAAAAAAAAAATTCTTTTAATGAATTACAAACAGTAAATATTATCCAAGCAAAGTTGCTAACTTTCTGTTGCACTCAAAAGAAACAAAACACCGTGACTGTAGTAGCTATAGGAGTGTATTATACAGTAGGCTACATAGTTACTATCTAAAATTCTGTCCCTTTTCTGCCCTCCCGTATAAACTCCTGACACATGGTTATGTAATATTTAAAGAAATTAATGCAAGGCAGAATATTTTAGTAGATAATTAAGTAAAACAGCATCGATTTTCCTCAACTCTGTAATGTATTGTATATCCGCCACATCCTCTTTGTGTTGTGAGGCGGATGCGGATCCAGATCCTGATATTTATTTCACGCAAATGTGGATGCGGGTTTTAATTTATTACAAGTGAAAGATGCGGATGCGGATATCCGATACATCTAATATACTATAGGAGTAGCCGTGGTCTGGGGTGTGGTGTGTGTTCTGTCTGTCAGTTTTGGGTAGCCGAAACTGTAAATTCAATTTTGAAAGAGTAGGATAAAAAATCGCAAATAAATCGTAGGTGGTAAGCGGTTGGTCTCATGTCGATTGAATAATTTTGAAGGTTTTTTTTGGCTAAAAACACTTTAGGAGTATTAGATTACAGGAAAAAAACTTTACCGGTTAAGTCTTGCCGCATTCCACAAACTCAGTAAACTCATGGACGTTTGGTGCGTGTGTGTGTGTGTGTGTGTGTGTGTGGAATCACACGGAACACAAAGGGGGTTGGAATCACACGGAACGTGGTCACCCGGGCACTTGACCAGGGGACCAGCGACAGGAACAAACACGATTGGAGTTTGCAATCACATTGTTTGTCAATATATACTACTACAAACATCAATACATGGGTCCGAAGGGCCCACAAGGCACTTGTCTCTAGTATGTACCAAACCACTTTGATCTTACTGTTAACCAATTCCAATGTTTCTCTCTGTGAGGGGCATCAGCATATATATTTTTATTCTATTATTCTATCATCACATTTGATAATGCTTACGAGGAGTTTGTTGTTTTCCCTTTTATAACTGCTATGATGAAAAATTAAATCAAGAAGTAGGTGGAAATTTTTTGGGACGTCATCCGTCTTTCCAAAACCCAGTGAGGAAGATAAGTTGGCAAAGCACCGTGGTAGATCTGTGAAAGGCGATGGCTGTGGGAGTAATGCATTTTTCCCTTTTATTCTTTCTGCCCGTAGAGGAGCCTGTCTGATCAAACCCTGGCCTTCTTCATCCTGGAAAGCCATGTACTCCCTGTGGCCGTTTTTCGAGGGTCTCGGCTCCATGGCGACCTACTACGCCATGATCATCTCCAGGTTCATCGTCGGCGTTAGTTCAAGGTGAGGTCCAATCAGTGTTGTTCTTGCGTTGTAAAGCTCAGAGGAGGTCAAATCAGTGTTGTTTTGCGTTGTAAAGCTCAGCGAGGTCAATCCCTGTTGTTTTTGCGTTGGTAAGCGCAGACGAGGTCAAATCAGTGTTGTTCTTGCGTTGTATGCTCAGACGAGGTCGAATCAGCCGAGAGTTGTTCTTTCGTTGTAAGCTCAGACGAGGTCGAATCGGTGTTGCTGCAGAGATGTAGGGCCATAGAAATATTGGGTGCTCTTTTCAGCATGTGTCCACTGCTATTAAAAAACCAAGCCAGTACTGTATACATGATTGAGTGAAGGTGAAGTAACTGATAAATATCAGTAGCAATATAGGTTTAATTATCATGTTTCTCTCGTTAAAGTACGCCATTTTGCCATATTACATATACTTAAATCTTTAAAAAAATTAAACTAGAGAAAAAAAGTCTTCCTTGTTTTGTTTCGCAGCCCTTTAATGCATTGCTGTATTCCGCATTCTACAACGTAATGTACTAATAATGATTTTAGTATTGCACATTTTGAAGTTGTCAAGTCCACACAGTGTGGTCAATAAGGTCACAGTTTCCGAACCCTCTATACTATACATACTCATTCTTTTTAACGAGGTGAAAAATCCTGACCCCTCGCTGCTTACTGACTGATATTCAATGCCAGGTGAAGGGAATACTACGCTTCTTCTAAATTTCAGCTGTAATTTATCATAGTTAACCATATTATCAGGTAAACGTAGGCATAATTTTAAGCAGTGAGCCTTAAGATAGAATGGAATTTCGTCTCGTTAAAAAAAATCAGTATAAACATAGGCATAATTTTAAGCATGAGGACCTTAAGATAGAATAAAATTTTCGCCACGTAAAAAAAAAATAGACTCTAGGCTGCTCCTTCCCTACAGCCAACGTGACGCTGTGCCGGGCCTACCTCGCCCAGCCACGACGCTGCAGGAGAGGACCTCGGGCATTGCCATCGTCGCCGCCGCACAAGCCCTCGGATTCGTCATTGGTCCAGGTAGAGTGCATAATATATATCATATTATTATTATTATTTTTTTACATCACAAAGGACTGGACCAAGGACAAAAAACCCAAAGTAACAAAAACCAACCTAATTCCAATGATCTGAAACTCGAGAAATGCCAGTGGTCGCTGGCAGTTTTAACTCAAAGGTTGGTCTACTGTGTTTTGGCTCCGCGACTAATATTTTTCATAATTAATTTCGCGATAAACATTGATGCACCGCATCTGAATACCAAAAAATATAGTTCTTCTGTTGTTCTACTAATTATATGGATGACATGCATTACGATGGAACGTTCTATAATAGCAATTTAATGCAAATTACTCGCCTCGAGTAGCAAAGCTTAATATATTTTTTACATGTATATTGTGGCATGTAAAATTTGGGCGATGTTCACACTGTTTTCTAAGACAGTACTGCTGCGTCTGGCAAACGCTTGTCAAAAAACAATAAGCAATGCCTTGGAAAAACGAAGAATAAAGAATGCCGAAATCGGCTTGTTGCTGCGACAATGTAGGTTATAATTGTGGAGGCGACACCCCGCGGCGGGGAGGGGTGGCGGGGAGATTGTGGCGGGAAGATTGAATCAAAACATTGCCACTTCACTCGTCGACTCATTGCACTTCCAGGCTTTCTATCTGATTGATACACAATAATAACAGGAAAATATGACTGCCTAGGTATAGATAACTTCTAAACATACGTTATGACTATATAATATCATAGAGTAGCATTTACCTCGCCTCCTCAACTATAACCTACTTGGTTATTTGGTTATATACAATGTTTTACAGAATCAGGCTTCTATACAATATACATATAGAAGAAAATCGTTCTTAATATTATACTTTTGTGTTTTAAGTGCAGTGGAATAAGCCATATTTTGTTTTCCAGTAGACCAACTTATTATAAAAAAAAGTGAGTTAAAACTGCCAGCGACCCCTGGCATTTTGGGTTCCAGTTCTCTCGAATTCCAATGATCTGAAACCAAAGAAATGCCAGTGGTCGCTGGCAGTTTAACTCAAAGGTTGGTTGGTCTACTGTGTTTTGGCTCCGCGACTAATATTTTCATAAATTAATTCGCGATAAACATTGATGCACCGCATCACCGCACCAAAAAATATAGTTCTTCTGTTGTTCTACTAATTATATGGATGACATGCATTACGATGGAACGTTCTATAATAGCAATTTAATGCAAATTACTCGCCGTCGAGTAGCAAAGCTTAATATATTTTTTACATGTATATTGCGGCATGTAAAATTTGGCGATGTTCACACTGTTTTCTAAGACAGTACTGCTGCGTCTGGCAAACGCTTGTCAAAATACAATAAGCAATGCCTTGGAAAAACGAAGAAAAAAGAATGCCGAAATGGCTTGTTGCTGCGACAATGTAGGTTGTAATTGTGGAGGCGACACGCCGCGGCGGGGAGTGGTGGGCGGGGAGATTGTGGCGGGAGATTGAATCAAACATTGCCACTTCACGCGTCAACTCATTGCACTTCCAGGCTTTCTATCTGATTGATACACAATAATAACAGGAAAATATGACTGCCTAGGTATAGATAACTTCTAAACATACGTTATTGACTATATAATATCATAGAGTAGCATTACCTCGCCTCCTCAACTATAACCTGCTTGGTTATTTGGTTATATACAATGTTTTACAGAATCAGGCTTCTATACAATATACATATAGAAGAAAATCGTTCTTAATATTATACTTTTGTGTTTTAAGTGCAGTGGAATAAGCCATATTTGTTTGCCAGTAGACCAACTTATTATAAAAAAAGTGAGTTAAAACTGCCAGCGACCCTGGCATTTTGGGTTCCAGTTCTCTCGAATTGCCAGTCCCAATAAAGAAGACAGTAGATAATATAAAAAAAGGGGGGGGGACCAATTTAGTTCGGCCCAATAATAATAATTTAATTTAGTTAATAATAATAATAATAATAATAATAATTAATAATAATAATAATAATGACACTAATAATAATTACTTATTTAGTCAATTCGTGTTAACAAATTGAAACTCTTTGTGGTTTCAGAGCAGTTACATCCTAATATCTAAAATAATATAGTAAACTAAACATTCGTATAGGTGTCTTGCACGTGACGTCACAGCCCTTGTTGTGGCTGCGACAGACCGAGGCCACCGTGTGGCCTCGGACAGACGCGGCTTCAAGCCAAATGCCGCCCGTCGGAGCGAGCTGGAGGACCAACAAACTCCACTTGCCCGCCCGTGTTTGCAGCTTATGGTAATTTTCCCCTACCAAATATGTTTATCAGTATAAAAGATATACTGTTATCTTCGGAAATGCTTGTTCTATAATATTATCAAATAAAATATCGTAAAACACACTAAAGAAAGGCATTATGAGACACTCAAGAATATGCATGAACTAATATTCACCAATCCAGCTCCCATTTAATATTTTGCTCGAAAACATTTACATGGACAATATCAATAGAAGCGGAATTTCATTAGCTTTCCATTGATATATTTCGTTTTCTGATAAATAAATAGAACCATGTAAATTAGCGTATAACCATAAG
>JACEEZ010019938.1:119754-124427 GCA_016584305.1 Chionoecetes opilio | reverse complement strand
TACCGGGTGTTAGCCGGGGGTTTGTGACCTGCTCTCCGGGGTGGTGGCTTCCCCCAACACTAAGCCTAAGGGTGAATATAAAAATGTGATATGGAGACGGGGCCATACGAGTGTTGCTCAGGGCCCTGTAAAAAACAAGTAGATGAAACAAACTAATGAATACACACCACACACACACACACACACACACACACACCCCCACACAATTTTTAACATTTTATTGACTATCTAAATTTTTTTTTTACTATTGATCTTATTTTATTGTCCTTGTTTAACAGAGAGGGAGAGAGAGAGAGGAGAGAGAGAAAAGGAGAAAAGAGAGAGAGAGAGAGAGAGAGGCCATTATTCCGCCCATTAGTCTCCTCATTAATAATTTAATAAACAAAGCCTTCAGATTCTTTATAATGAATACACCAGTGACAGACTTTTGTGTGTGTGTGGTGTGTGTGGTGTGTTGTGTCCCGTCTGTCTGTCTGTCTGTCTGTGTGTGTGTGTGGTGTGTGTGTGTGTGTGGGGGGTGTGGGTGTGTGTGTGTGGTTTTTCTGTCTGTCTGTCTGTCTGTCCCGGGCTGTCCTGTCTGTCTGTCTGTCTGTCGTCTGTCTGTCTGTCCCGTCTGTCTGTCTGTTTGTCTGTCTGTTTTGTGTGTGTGTGTGTGTGTGTGTGTGTCTGTGTGTGTGGTGTGTGTTGTGTGTGTGTTTTTGTTGTGTGTGTGGTGTGTGTGTGTGTCTCTGTGTGTGTGTGTGTGTGTGTGTGTTGTGTGTGGTGTGTGTGTGTGTCTCTCTGTTTGGGGGGTTTTGTGTGTGTGTGTGTGTGTGTGGTGTGTGTGTGTGTGTGGGTGTACAAACTCATAAACGTTGATTTTTTGTTATAATTATTAGAGCTTCTGTTTGTTTTACCTGTGTGTGTGTGTATATGTGTGTGCGTGGTGTGTGTGTGGTGTGTGTGTGTGTGTTGTGTTGTGTGTTGTGTGTGTTTGTGTGTGGTGTTGGTGTGTGTATATGTGTGTGCGTGGTGTGGGGGTGTGTGTGTGTGTGTGTGTGTGTGTGTGTGTGGGGTGTGTGTGTATATGTGTGTGCGTTGTGTGTGTGGTGTGTGTGTGTGTGTGGGGTGTGTGTGTTGTTGTGTGTGTGTGTGGTGTGTTGGTGGGTGTGTGTTTTGTGGTGTGTGTGTGGTGTGTGGTGTGTGTGTGTGTGGGGTGTGTGTGGTGTGGTGTGTGTGGGTGTGTTTTTTGTGGGGTGTACGCCTTAGATAAAAAAAAAAGGCGACATAAACAAAACACAAAGTACATGAAAAATGTTTTATTTTCCTACTTTGTTTGTTTGTTTATGTTTAATCTTCCTCCTCCTCCTCCTCCTCCTCCTCCTCCTCCCCTCCTCCCTCCTCCCCCCCTCCTCCTCCTCCCCTCCCCTCCTCCTACTCCTCCTCCTCCTCCTCCTCCTCCTCCTCCTCCTCCTCCTCCTTATTTGATAAGTTCATGTTTTTTTTTTTTTTTTTTTTATTTATTTTTTACTAAGGTTTTATTTTTCCTTCTTCTCAGGTTTTTCCCCCTTTTTCCCCCCTTCTCCCCTCTCTCTTTTTTTCTCTTTTCCCCTGGCTCTGTCTTGGGGTTTTGGGTTTTGTCCCCCTGTTTTTTGTCTCTGGGTTTGGGCTTGTTTGTTTGTTGTTCTGTCCTTGGTTTTTCTTCGCTGTTTGGGCGTGTCTGTTTTCTCTGGGGGGTTGTGTCTGGTCGGGGTTTGTCTCGGGCCCCGGGCCCCCTTTGGGCTTTTGTTTGGGCTCCCGGGCTTGGGCCCCTGTCTTTTGGGGGAAAATTTTGCTGTGGGGCATTTCCCTGGAATGTTGTGGCTGGGTTGGGGTTGGGGGTCTCCGGGCCGCTGGCGGGGCTGGGGTTTGGGGGGGGTCTTGCCCGTGGCTGTGGTTGGGGGGCCCCGGGGTTTTGGGGTTTTGTCTTGGGGGCCCGTCTTGTCTGTGGGGTTTTCTTGTTTTCCCGGGGCCCGTGTCCCCGGGGCCGGGCCCTTCCCTGTCCCCGGGGCTTGGGGGGTGTCGGGGGGTTTTGTCTCTTGTCCCTGTCCGGTTGTGTTTTTCTGGGCTTTCGGCTCGGGTTTTGGGGGTGGTGGGGGGGTGTGGGGTTTGTCTGTGTCTCTGTCCCCCGTTGGGCCGTTTTCCCGGTCTCTTTTTTTGTTGGGCGGGGGTCTGTGTCCTTTTGTCTCGGGGGTTTGTGTTGTGTCTGTGTTTCTTCCCGGGCCCCCCGTTTGGGGCCGTTCTTTGTCTGTGTGGGGGTCTGGTGGTTTTGGGTTCCCGTGTCTTTTGTCTGGTCTCTGTTTTCTGTGGTTGTTGGGGGATTTTGTTCGGGCTGGGGTTTTCCCTCTGTCTGGGTTGGGGTTTGTGTCTCTGTCCCCTGTCTGGTCTTGGGGCTCTGTCCCCGTCCCCGTCCGGGGGCTGGTCCTCTGTCCTGTCCGTCTGGGTCCGGCTCGTCCCTGTCCCTGTCCCTGTCCGTTGGGCTCTGTCGGGGCTGGGTCTGGGGGGGTCTCTGTCCCCGTCCCTGGCCGTGGCCGTGTCTCTGTTGGGTTGTGTCCCCCCTGGGCTCTGTCCCTGGGCCCTTTTGTCCCCCGTTTTTGGGCTCTTCTTGTCTGTGTCGGGGGCTGTGTTGTGGCTGTCCGGGCTTCTGTCTTTGGCTCTGGGCTCTTTTCCCTTCCCCCGGGGCCGGGTCTCTGTCTCGGGCCTTTTCCCTGGGCGTGTTGTGTTTTGGGGTCCTTTTTTTTCGTCCCGTCCCTGCCGGTCTGTGGGGGGTTTGGGCTCTGTCCCTGTCCCCTTTGTGGCCCCGTGTCCCCTTTTCCCTTTTCTCTTTCGTGGTTTGTCTGTGTCTCTTCCCCGTCCCTGGGGCCCCGGGTTTTCCCCCTGTCCTTTTCTGTTCTGTGTCTTGTCTGGTTTTCCCCGGTTCCCCTTGGGGTTTTCCGTGTCTCTGTCTGGGGGTCGTTTTCTCTGGCTCTGTCCCTTTCCCCGGGCCCCTGTTGGTTCTTGTTCTTGTTTTGGCGTGTCCCGGGGTCTGTTTGGGCTGTGGGCTTTTTCCCGTCCCCCCGTCCCCGGTTTGTGTCAAACTGTTGTGTCTGTGTCTTTGTCTGTTTTCCCCCGGGGGGGCCCTTTTCCGTGTCCCCTTTTCTTTTCCCCGTGTCTGTGTCCCCTGCCCTGTCCCTGTCCCGTGTCTGTGTCTCTGGGCCGGCTGTTCCCGTGTCTTGGTTTTCCCTTTTCCCCTGTCTGGGTCTGTGTCTGTGTTTGTGTCTCTGTCTGTGTCTGGTCCCCCTGTCTTGTCTTGTCTCTGTCTTTTTGTCTGTGTCTGTGTCTCTGTCTGGGCCCGGTCTGTGTTGTGTCTCTGTCTGTGTCGTGTCTGTGTCTTGTCTTTTGGGCTGGGTCCCCTTCTTTGGCCCTTCCCCCGTGTGTCCTGGGCTCTGTTTTGGCTGTGTTGGGGCTGTGTCCCCCTGTCGTGTCGGTTTTCTGTGTCGTGTCCCCGTGTCCCGGTCTGTGTCTCTGTCCCCGGGCCCGTCCGGTTTCCCTGGGCTTTTGGGCCGGGTCTGTGTCTCTGTCCCTGTCCCTGCCCCTGTCCGTGTCTTGTCTGGTTTTGGGGGGCCCGTTTTCTCTGTCCCCGTCCCCCCCTCCCTTTTCTGGGTCTGTGGTTCCCCGTTTCCCCGTCCCCGGGCCGTTTCCCCTGTTTTGTCTTTTGGGCTGGTTTTTGGCTGGGTCCCTGTCCCTGGGCCCCTGTCCGTGTCCCCCGGGGCTTGTCTGTGTTGTTCGTTTCCCCCTGTTGTGTTTTGTGTTCTGTCCGTTTGGGTGTGTCTGTGTCTCTGTTTTCTGTTTCCCCGTCCGTGTCCCGTGTCTCTGTTTTGGGGTCCCCGTTTTGTTTTTCCCGTCTGTGTCCCCCTGCCCGGTTCCCGGGCCGTGTCCCGTGGGTTTTGTCTGGTCTGGGTGGGCTTTTGGGTTTGTCTTTTTTTTTGTTGGGTCTCGGGGGGTGTCTGTGTTGGGGTCCCCCGGTTCCCCTTTTCCCCCGTCTCGGGGCTTTTGGGGGCCCCCCGGGGGGGTTGGGTCTCTGTCCCCGTTTTCTCCCGTCTTGTCTGTGGGTTGTTGCTCCCGGCCCCCGGTCCCCTTCTTTTCTCTCCTCTTCTTCTCCCTTTCCCAAAACCCCCCTCTCCCCCCACCCCCATCCTCCCCCCTCTTTTATCCCTCCTTTATCTCCATTAAGGGAGGGGGGAGGGGAAAAAAATTGGGGAGAGCGAGAGAGAGAGAATTTAAAAAGGAAAAGAAGGGGAAGAAAAGAGATGAAAGAGAAAGAGAAAGAAAAAAGAAAGATTTTGAAAAAAAGAAGAAAGAGAGAAAAGAGGGGGGGGGAGGGGGAGGGGAGAGAGAGAGAGAGGAAAGGGGAAGAAGAGAAAAAGGAGAGGGGGGGGAGAGAGAAGAGTAAAAATTTAGGGAATAAAAATGTTAATGAAAAAATCTTTTAAAGCTTGTGTGTGTGGTGTGTGTGTTTTGTGTGGGTGTGGGGTTTTGTGGGTGTGGGGGGTGGGGTGTTGTTTATGAAAGGGGCCACCACACACCACACCCACACACACAAAAACACACACACACAAAACACACCAAAACCCTTTTCCCCTTTTTATTAAAAAAACCAAAATAAAATAAAAAAA
>JACEEZ010019938.1:107254-117254 GCA_016584305.1 Chionoecetes opilio | reverse complement strand
TATTCCAGTAGAGGACAGACAATGTGAAGAGATCAGCGGGTGATGATAGTTAGGATGACAGCCTCTGGGGTTGAGGGGTTAGGAGTATCAGGGATGTGAGCCGTGAGGTATAAGGGAGCGGCGGTGCTGGTGGAGCTGAGCTGACTCCCTAGCGGTGTGGTGACAATAGGAAAGTGAGTGATAACAGATCCTGCCCGCGGGATGGTTTCTGTGGAGATGCTGAACGCCACACTGTGTTTTGGTTATATTTTCGTCGTAAGAGAGACATACACACCTAAAACAGGTACTCAGTGAATGCTTACCTACAAGTAATTATTTCCTGAAGCTTCATTCTGCTTGAACTTGCGTGTTTTCATGAAAAGACGATTTTTAAAGATTGAGTTTTCAAGTATTCAATTGTTTTGCCAATATTTTCATCAAGTGCAGAAAAATGAAATGATAAACTACATATTTTATTAAGAACTGTTTCAGTTGTTGTACTGAAGGGTAATTCTGAAATGTTTCTAAGAAGTACAGAGAATTTACGGTAAATGATAGATCATTCAGGCTCAAAGGGCAAAGGATGTGAGAGCGCGAGAGACATCTGGCGGCTTAGCTTTGAAAACTCTTCATAAAGACAGTCTATACATTGAGGATAGGCCGTGCAATTTAGGCCTAAAACGCCTCTCTCTGCTGACCCCTGCTGATTACGTAGGCCTGTCACTGACTCACCGCTGGGGGCGGGGGGGGGGGGGGGGGGGGCGATCTTCCCTCAATTCTTTTTTTGTAGCCCTTATTTTTTGTAGCCCTTATTTTTTTAGCCCTTATTTTTTGTAGCCCTTATTTTTTGGTAGCCCTTATTTTTTGTAGCCCTTATTTTTTGTAGCCCTTATTTTTTGGTAGCCCTTATTTTTTGTAGCCCTTATTTTTTGTAGCCCTTATTTTTTTAGCCCTTATTTTTTGTAGCCCTTATTTTTGGTAGCCCTTATTTTTTGTAGCCCTTATTTTTTGTAGCCCTTATTTTTTTGTAGCCCTTATTTTTTGGTAGCCCTTATTTTTTGTTAGCCCTTATTTTTTGGTAGCCCTTATTTTTTGGTAGCCCTTATTTTGTTTTGCCCTTATTTTTTGTAGTCCTTATTTTTTGTAGCCCTTATTTTTTTTAGCCCTATTTTTGTAGCCCTTATTTTATTTTTAGCCATTTTTTTTTTTAGCCCCTAATTTTATTTTGTTGCCCTTAATTTTATTTTTTTTGCCCCTAATTTTATTTTTTTAGCCCCTAATTTAATTTTTTTTGCCCCTAATTTTTTTTTTTAGCCCCCAATTAAAAATTTTTAGTCCCTAATTATATTTTTTGCCCCTAATTTTATTTTTTGCCCCTAATGTGATTTTTTTGCCCCTAACTTTATTTTTGCCCCTAATTTTTTTTTTTAAACCCGTAATTTTTTTTCAGTCCGTAAGTTTTTTTATACCCCTTAAATTTTTTATTAGCCCTTTTTTTTTTTTAGCCCTTATTATCTCTAACCCTTATTTTTTTTTTTTACTTTTTTTGGGGGCCCTTATTTTTTTAACTCCTATTATTTTTTTTCCCCTTATTTTAGCCCTTATTTTTTTTAGCCCTTATTTTTTTTTTTAAGTCTGTATTTATTTTTTCTCAATTTTATTTCACCTTTAAATTTTTTTCCCTTTAATTTCTTTTAACGGTAATTTTTCCCCATCAATTATTTTTCTTTCTATCTTCATTTTTTTATCCCTCAATTTAATTTATTTCTCCTCTATTTTTTTTAACTCTATCTTTCTTAACACTCATCTATTTAACTTATATATTTATTTAGTAGACAATTATTACGAGCGAGCGCAAAGCGCTCGCCAGTTCTCACTCACTCGGATTTTTCCGGGATAAGCGGCCGTCCCGACCCGACCGACCGTCACGCTTTTCAGGAGCTTATATCTTTGGAATCCCGCTTCCGATTGACAAACGGTCTTCGCCATCTGATAGCCTCATTCAATCCCTTTTGTGCTTGACATGTTTTATCTGTGCTGGTGGTATCAGCACATAATGTATAAACTTATATATAAGAACCTTCTTATAAGGAGCATGTAAACATATGTCACCTTATGTTAAAACCCTAAGTGGTAACTGAGGCGTAATGGCGTGGCGGGCGTGAGAATTCCCGCCAGACGCCAACGCAGTGTCTTGAACCATGGCTACGACAGGTCATGGTTCGTCGAGCCTCTAAGGATTAAACCCATCTAACTACTACGGTGTTTCCTTCCCCCTACTGGAAAGAGACATTGGGAGGTCCTAGAGAGGCTGGCACATGTCTCGCGTGCCGCGTGAGGGGTGTCAGACAAAGTTATCTTGCTATAGCTGAGAAACGGCTGTACCGACTAAGTTGAAATTTGGTGTTTGGTTTGAAACCACACACCTAGCAATGTCACACAGGTCAAACTCCGGGTGACGCCGCACGTGCGCACGTGCGGCGGGTTTCTACGGGCTCGCTCGTCCTTCGCCGATTAAGGCGTCTTACTGGTAATAAGATAAATATAACTGTTTGTCGGGAGTTCATAGGTTAGGTGTTATTTGAACCACCCCGGTTCTTTGGGATAATCCAAGGAGAATGCTCAATTCAGGGTTAGGTACAACAAGTCTGTTTCTTGGACAATATATTAATAATGCACACGAAAATAACTAATTACAAAACCCTATGGTGGATGGCATCGCGACACTGTCAGGCATCACGTCGCGGGATAGCGGCGGGTGGACACAGGGACCAGTTTGCTGACACCTCAATAGACGTTCTCCGACCAGTGACTCGTCCAGGCATCGATACAAGCAAGGGCGAAGGTGGTAGCACCCTCGACGCGGACGTCAGTGTCACCCAGAGAAGGCCTCAGTCGTGAAGTGCACCAGCGGCATCAGAGTAGCGTCAGCACTACATGGGGCGTCTGTGTAGAGAGGCGGAGGCCAGCACAGCAGGTATAGGGGAGCGTGCGTCTAGGCCTCGCCGACGGTCCCTCAGAGCAACTCCACTCTACAAAGGAGGCTGTGCATCCCAGAAACACACGTACACAATAAACATAAATAAACTCAAGCACCAACTTAATAAACAAGAATAAACAGAAATAAACGCAGTAACAGGCAGAGCAACAGGCTTACCGAAGGTTTGCGGAGTGTAGGACGCTAAGAGCTCTTAGCGGCTGCCCTCTCAGCGGGGCAAGTAAGCTCGGTTCGAGGCTACTGAGGTGGAGTAGCGCTTCGAACGAATTACCGAGACTAAACACACAAGCACCCATTACCCTCACTCACAACCACACACACACACACACACACACACTTATAATTAACAGGTTAAGCCCTAAACATATTTACAGAATAACAACACAACCACACCACTCAACAACACCACTGCAGCACGATACAGTGAAACACCTATACAAACCCCCGACAAAGCCCCGCAAACCGACTAGAATAACGGATTTTAGGAAAAATAGGGTTTCACTGGATAGTGTTACGGCTCAAAACATTCAGCGCCAACATTACATGCGCCTTTAACATAATCAAGGGAGAAGGAATATGGCTGTAGTGAAAGAGACCAGCGCATTAACTTCCCATTTCCATTCCTAAGGTGAATCTTATGATTGATGGTGTTAGTAAGACCGGGGCTATCAGAAAACACATCAGGGAATTGGCCAACTAGGTCTTTAATTGCCGTGACCTGTTTGACAGCTAGTTCTGGATTGAGGTTCACCTGGCTTCCCGTTGCCTTTTCTACTACGGCTAAGTCACAAACGTTACTAGAAGTTTCCGGTTCATCAACAATGCTAACTTGACACACTGACTGTTTGGAAGCACACTCGTTCTCACGCCGAGCATATGGATAGCAGGAGGCTTTCCGTACATTACCCTTAGGGGATGTCTTCTGACATACATGACTAAATCTGCAAAATCGCTTAATGTCAGCACCGGCTCCGGGCCAGAAATACTTTAGAAAGATTTTATCTTCGGTTTTCCTGTGAGAAAAATGTCCTGAGAGGGGAATCATGAGCAGTTAACATTATACCGCGCCGCAGGCTATTTGGGATCACTAGTTGTTTCATGCCCACTTAGTGTTCATTTTTACTCTTAGTACAAATACGATAGATCAGGCCATTGGCGTTTTCGTATTACACTGAGCGATGTTTGCCAGGAACAATAGCTTGACTAGTGACCTTCTTCCTAATTTGCTCTAGGGTCGGACAGGTGAGTTGGGCTGTAACTAAATCGGGTCTTTTAATATGGCCAACAGGAATTTCTGAGACAGCGAGTGGAGTAGGTGGCTCGTTTTCTCGTTTGCGCCCCCAGCATAAAATCTACGCTACTTTTGTAGTCTGTGTCGGGTGAATTGTCATTTTGCGGGTCAGTAGGTAGTGTCACACCAGGGACAGCTCCTACCAACACGTCAGCGAATTTAAGTGGGGCAGCAATTGCATTAAACCAGCCTTTGAAGAATTTACAGTTAATATGGCAACGTACTTCGGGGAAGTATTTATCATCTCCCAGATAGTCGTAAAGTTTAACAAGCCTTCCTAGTTTAACACGGGCAGGTAGAAGTGAATCCTTAACTAGGATGGTAGTACAACCCGTGTCCAGAAGTACTTTAACGGTCTTACCAAACAAGGTTCCAGCGTCGGTAACCGCTGTATGCGTGGGCGCTTCAGATGTAACAATATTATGTATTATATTTGCAAACCTGGGTTCTGAGGGTTCTGAGGGTTCTGAGGGAGTCCTTAGCTCGGGGCAGTTAGGTCTAATATGCCCGGTTTTGTGACAATAGTGACATTTAGGTGGAGTTTCGTGCCAATCATCCGCGTCATTTTTGGTGCGAACCCTGACACTTCTATGAGCAGATCTAAATCTATCAGCAAACTGAGCCATTAAGACATTTGAGTCGTAGGTGCGCCCCTTAATGAACATTTTTAAGTCATTAGGGCAATTTGTCAGCAATTGATCTTGAACCATGAATTCACACAGATCCTCGTAATTCTTATCAACATTACTGAGAGCTAACCAGCTGTCTAAGTATTCCCTCATTCTAGGTACTAACTGCACATAGGCTTCATCATCCCTTACTTTACTCTCCCTGAGTTTCGCCCTATAAAACTCCGCATCTACGGCGCAAGCTTTCAGGAGTCCCTCTTTTAGTTTGTCATAATCCTTCAGTACTTCATCTGGTAAACTATCATAAACCTTAAGGGCCTTACCACTCAGTAAAGATCCCAGATAAATATGGTAAGTGTCCTTCTCCCATTTATGGATATCGGCCAGTCTTTCAAATCTCGTAAGATAATCACCAATCTCATCTTTCCCTTCTTGAAAACTTGATAATTTAATCCAGGGAACCTTTCAGGCCCCTGCTGAGTCTCTGAGTCTGATGTTTTCTGCGCTGCTAATAAAGCTAACTCATAACCCCTCTGCTTTTCAGCTTCTTCTCTATCTCTTTCAGTCTCTTCTATCTCATGAGCCTCCCGTCTCTCAGCCACTTCTATCTCATGAGCCTTCCGTCTCTCAGCCACTTCTATCTCATGAGCCCTCTGCATTTTAGCTTCCTCTCTCTCGAGTGCTAATCTTTGAAACTCTCTATCTTTCTGCCTCTCTTCTCTTTCTAGATCTAGTTTCACACGAGTCTCTTCCTTTGCTATCAAAACATTAATATCTTCCATACTAAAACCGGCCTCTTTCGCCTGTTTCGCCAGCTCAAGTAGGTTTAATGAAGACATAATTACTTGTCGGAGCAATTAGTTGTTAGTTTAGATGTTAACCCCCGTGATGTAGCGTTGAGCTCTTAAGGTGCTGAGGTAATCACGGGCAAAACGTTAGCCTCTTTTGCCACGGGAGCAACACTACTCTGTAATTTTAACGTATCTTATTCCTAACTACGCAAGGCCAACCGAATTCTTCCAGAGTCCCAGCAAATGAAAATGACTAATAGCACGCAAGGTGTAATGAGCACTTGTAACTTTCACACGAGCTCTGTACAATATTCACTTCGTACGAAACTTATACCCGGAGCACAAAAATACAATGGTATGATAACCACTACTCGGGGCAACACACTCTCAGAAATAAGGGGTATATTAAGGGTAGAATTGTTACATCGCACCATCACTACCCTTTTTATACCCTATGTCCAGGCTGGAGGGTAGATGCTGCTGATTATACCCTTCATCTACCCTTTTTAGACGAGAGGGTTGAGAAAGGGTACATTTGGGGTCGGAAAAGGGTATATTTGTAAGGGTAGAAAAAGGGTAGCAGTATTTCATCACTATAAACACCCTTTTTCTACCCTTTTCCTACCCTTTTTTTCTAAGAGTGTACTCACTGCGCCACTTGTCGGGGGTTTATAGGGGAAGGTGTTATTTGAACCACCCCGGTTCTTTGGGATAATCCAAGGAGAATGCTCAATTCAGGGTTAGGTACAACAAGTCTGTTTCTTGGACAATATATTAATAATTCACACAACGAAAATAACTAATTACAAAACCCTATGGTGGATGGCACCGCGACACTGTCAGGCATCACGTCGCGGGATAGCGGCGGGTGGACACAGGGACCAGTTTGCTGGCACCTCAGTAGACGTTCTCACAACACACACACACACACACTTATAATTAACAGGTTAAGTCCTAAACATATTTACAGAATAACAACACAACCACACGACTACACCACTCAACAACACAACTGCAGCAGGATACACTCTTAGAAAAAAAGGGTAGGAAAAGGGTAGAAAAAGGGTGTTTATAGTGATGAAATACTGCTACCCTTTTTCTACCCTTACAAATATACCCTTTTCCAACCCCAAATATACCCTTTTCCGACCCCAAATGTACCCTTTCTCAACCCTCTCGTCTAAAAAGGGTAGATAAAGGGTAGATGAAGGGTATAATCAGCAGCATCTACCCTCCAGCCTGGACATAGGGTATAAAAAGGGTAGTGATGGTGCGATGTAACAATTCTACCCTTAATATACCCCTTATTTCTGAGAGTGTACAGTGAAACACCTATACAAACCCTCGACACTGTTGCTGCGCTGTTCATATTCCTATACAGAAGTACAGTCAAGAGCTAGGCTACTTATAATGTGTAAAGTAGGAATAAGGAACACGTAGCTACTTACAAATTAAAGTAACGATTGAGTCCACTCGATGCGATCCCCTTGCTCACAGTTAGGGATCTCAGAGGTTATGGTGAAGTAGCTGAGGTAGGGGTGAGGAAAAGATCCATATAGAGACATGTGGGTCTTTACACAGGGCAACACCTGCTCATAAGATTCAACACCTGTCCAAACCTCCAACACGTAGCTACATATTGATGCTCCCGCTCATGTCACTCACACAACCATAACTACACTCTCAGAAATAAGGGGTAATTAAGGGTCGAATTATTACATCGCACCATCACTACCCTTTTTAAACCCTATGTCCAGGCTGGAGGGTAGATGCTGCCGATTATACCCTTCATCTACCCTTTATCTACCCTTTTTAGACCCTATGTCCAGGCTGGAGGGTAGATGCTGCCGATTATACCCTTCATCTACCCTTTAATCTACCCTTTTTATACCCTATGTCCAGGCTGGAGGGTAGATGCTGCCGATTATACCCTTCATCTACCCTTTTTAGACCCTATGTCCAGGCTGGAGGGTAGATGCTGCCGATTATACCCTTCATCTACCCTTTTTAGACCCTATGTCCAGGCTGGAGGGTAGATGCTACCGATTATACCCTTCATCTACCCTTTTTAGACGAGAGGGTTGCAAAAGGGTATATTTGCGTCGATCCGAAAGGGTATATTTGTAAGGGTAGAAAAAGGGTAGCAGTATTTCATCACTAAAAACACCCTTTTTCTACCCTTTTCATACCCTTTTTTTCGAAGAGTTTAATGTCTTATTTTCTTGATGCATTTGTGTCTATATCTGTTTTTTGCCTCCTTACTTAAATTCAGTTACAACCATAACTACACTGGTTCATGTTTCCTTTATTCATGTATCGCAATTTATTTATTTATTATTTTCAGATGGTTTCCTTTCAACGCGACGATTAAGGTCAGTCGTTTTTTGGCTATATTTTTTATTATATATATATATTATATATATATATATATATATATATATATATATATATATATATATATTTATATATATATATATATATATATATTATATATATATATATATATAAAATATATAATATATATATATTTTATTATTATTATTTTTATTATATATTTTTTTCTTCATATTTTTTTAGTGTCCTTTTTTTTTTTTTTTGGGTTTGTATGAGGGTTTTTTTGTTTTGTTTTTTACTTATCCTCGCGAGTATGACAAAAAAACACAACAAACACACACACAACACACACACACACAACCCCCACCCACACACCCACACAGACCAGTCAAATCCTGCTGTTATTTTCCTTTGGCGACAACAGGAAGAAAGAATTTTCATATGAGAAGCGACAGGAAATTTTAAAAAAAAAAAAAAAACCCCCCCCCCCCCCCCCCACACACACAAACCCAAAACACCCAAAACAGGAAGTAGATTATGGGGAAAGGAAAAAATTTAGGTAAAAAAAATTAAGAAAATGTATTTTTTCATATGTTGTTTTTATTTTTTTATTTTTGGGTCCCTCTTCTCTCTCTCTTTCCCTTCTCCCTCTCTTTTCCCCCTTCCCCCATCCTTCCTCCTCTCTCTCTCTTCTCCCCTTTTTCCCCCTTTTCTCTCTCTGCGTGTGGGTGGTTTCTGTCTGTCTTTTTTTCTGTCGCCCCTCTACCCCCCTTTTCTGTCTCTGTTTGTACTCATTCTGTCTGGTCTCTTCTTTCCTTTCTCCTCCTTCCCCTCTTCTCTCTCTCTCTCCCCCTTTCTCCCCCTTCCTCTCTCTCTCTCCTATCTCTCTCTTCTCTCTCTTCTCCTCCTCGTAGTCCCCCTCCCTCTCTGTTGTCTGTCGTCTCTCCCCCCTCTCTCTTCTCTCTCGTCTGTCTCCCTCTCTCTGTCTGTCCCTTCCCCCTCTGTTGTTTTCGTCCTTCCCCCCTTTTTCCTTTTCCCCTTTTCTGTTTCCCCCTCTTCGTCCCTCCCTTCCTTTTTCGTCTGTTTGTCTCTCTCTCTTCTCCTCTCTCTCTCTCTCTCCTTTTCTTCCCCCTTCTCTTCTCTCTCTCTCTCTCCTCCTCTTTCCCCCTTTTCTCTCTTCTCTCTCTTCCTCTTTTTCTCTCTGGGGCTCATAGCTTTGATTTGGGATTAGGGAAGTTAAACTTAGTTTAAGGGAAACCCTAGGAACGAGGAGGAGAATATAAAAGAATCAAAGGAAACACAAACAGCAACAGCCGATAGGGCCTTTCAAGGCTGTTGCTTTAAAAAACTACCAACTAAGATAAAAAGAAAATGGGTAAAGCCCCCCACCCCCCCCTCCCTCCAGCCGAATGGCCGGAAAGAAGTATACCGCGATAGAAAATCAGGAATTTTTAGGGGAAATTGAAAAACTGACTTGGCAATATACTAGTTTTGGGGGTAGGTTTGTGCTTGATAGATAGGTCAGTTAGTTGTTTTGAATGGGGTGAACAGTGGGAGGTTCAGGGGGGGGGGGGCACCCTTTTGGGGGCTTTCTTGGGGGGCAGCGTAACAGGCCCCCCGTCCGTTTAATCCACTGGGGTGTCTTTTCCCTGTAGGACGCCCCTAACCCCCAATGCTCCGACCAGGGGCCCCGTACCCTTTCCCATGGGGTCACAATGAAGGACCCTTTCTGGTCCCCAAACCCCCCAGGTCGAGAGGGAATTGGTAACCCTTAATCGGGGCTATCTTTTTTGGGTTTTGAGGTTATGTAGTGTTGGTGTAGGCTTGTGGAAGTCAAGGGGGTGCGGCACCTTCCCGGGGCTTTCTTGGGAGGCACAGCAAACGGCCAGTCCCTTTAATCCCCTGCGGTAGTGCATTTCCAAATAGGAGCCGGCACTTCAAGCCCCCTGCAGCAGTGCCCCGGTAAAAAATCCGATGG
>JACEEZ010019938.1:102500-104477 GCA_016584305.1 Chionoecetes opilio | reverse complement strand
TTGTAAAGGGTGTGGGGAAAGGTGAAAAGGGTTTATAAGGGTGAACAGGGTTTTTAAAAGGGGGTGAAAAGGGGTATAAGGGTTTTGTAAAAGGGGTTTGAAACAGGGTTGTATATGAAATGGTTGTATAAGGTTTGAAACAGGGTTTTTATAAGGTGAAAAACAGGTTGTTAAGGGTGAAATGGTTGTATAAGGGACATGGGTAAATAGGTTTGTTAAGGGGAAAAGGTTTATAAGGGTGAAACAGGGTTGTATAAGGGTGAAATAGGGTTTAATAAGGGTGAAATAGGGTTGTAAGGGGTGAAATAGGTTGTAAAAGGGACAGGGGTTAAAAGGGGTATAAGGGGTGAAAGGGGTTTATAAGGGTGAAACAGGGTTGTATAAGGGTGAAATAGGGTTGTATAGGGTGGAAATAGGGTTGTATAAGGGTACATGGGGGTGAAATAGGGTTGTATAAGGTACATGGGGGTGAAATGGTGTAAATGGGGTTTGAAATAGGGTTGTATAAGGGTTTGAAATAGGGTTTTGTATAAGGGTACATGGGGTGAAATAGGGTTGTATAAGGGTACATGGGGGTGAAATAGGGTTGTATAAGGGTACATGGGGTGAAATAGGTTGATAAATAGGGTGAAATAGGGTTGTATAAGGGTGAAATAGGGTTGTATAAGGGTACATGGGGTGAAATAGGGTGTATAAGGGTACAGGGGTGAAATAGGGTACTACTACTACCACTACTACTACTACTACTACTACTTCCAGGCAGTATGGAGGGGGTACTGGCGCCATGGTAACCCCCCCACCACCACTACAACCACCCCTACCACAACCACCACAACCACCATGGCAGAGGCGAGGCCAGACACACCTAAAAAATATACATGTGCTTGTGGTTTGGCCCAAGAAGAGAAAAAAAGCAAATTCCTAGGTATGTAGTGTGTGGGTGTGTGTGTGTGGGGTGTGTGTGGGGTGTGTGTGTGTGTGGTGTGTGGTGTGGTTGGTGTGTGTGTGTGTGTGTGTGTGTGTTTTGGTGTGTGTGTGTGGTTGTGTGTGTGTATTGTTTTTTAATGCTCTATCTCTTTCTCTCCCTCCCACACACACACACACACACACACACACACACACACACACACACACACACACACACACACACACACACACACACACACACACACACAGGAAGATGTCGAAATTGCCACACAAGAGCAAAATATCTTCGTGGTCAAAGTAGCTTTGATGCAGGACTTCTATCTAGAGGCTGGGGAGGAGGAGGAGGAGGGGGAGGAGGAGGGGGAGGAGGGGGAAAAGGAGGAGGAGGAGGAGGAGGAGGAGGAGGAGGAGGAGGAGGAGGAGGAGGAGGAGGAGGAGGAGGAGGAGGAGGCCTGGGTAGTCAAGGTAGTTCCCCAAATAGTAGCACAGCCGCCAGTGCAAACAACAGCGATGATGGTGGTAATATAAGTAGTTCTGGCCCCACCACCACCACTACTACTACTACTACTACCACTGCTACTACTACTACTGCTACTACTACTGGTGTCAGGCCGCAGTCAAGGAGGAGGTCTCGAAGTATGGATAGATATGATGCCTTCAGAATAACAGGTAAGGTTATTAATAGCAAAAATGATAAACTTTGGGAACTTTGTCAGCTTGAATCAATGGAAATGTTGACGGTGGGAGATGGTCTGACATATAATGGGTAGGATTTATAGAGGGTCAAATAAACAAGGTCGATGAGGTGACCCTTCCCCTCCTAATAGATTAATGAAATGACGTCCATATTTTATTTCTTCGTGGGTAATTAACTAAAGGCTTCTGCGATTTGATTCTGGCCAAAAAAAAAAATCGCCCATTTGAGGCTGGGACCATTCTAAAAAATCGCCCATTTGAGGCTGGGACCATTAAAAAAAATCGCCCATTTGAGGCTGGACCATTCTAAAAAAAACGCCCATTGAGGCTGGGGACCATTCTAAAAAATCGCCC
>JACEEZ010019938.1:85000-92500 GCA_016584305.1 Chionoecetes opilio | reverse complement strand
GTGATAATAGTGATGAATGATAATAGTGATGAATGATAATAGTGATGAATGATAATAGTGATGAGTGATAATAGTGATGAGTGATAATAGTGATGAATGATAATAGTGATGAATGATAATAGTGATGAATGATAATAGTGATGAATGATAATAGTGATGAGTGATAATAGTGATGAGTGATAATAGTGATGAATGATAATAGTGATGAGTGATAATAGTGATGAATGATAATAGTGATGAGTGATAATAGTGATGAATGATAATAGTGATGAATGATAATAGTGATGAATGATAATAGTGATGAATGATAATAGTGATGAGTGATAATAGTGATGAATGATAATAGTGATGAATGATAATAGTGATGAGTGATAATAGTGATGAATGATAATAGTGATGAGTGATAATAGTGATGAATGATAATAGTGATGAGTGATAATAGTGATGAGTGATAATAGTGATGAATGATAATAGTGATGAATGATAATAGTGATGAATGATAATAGTGATGAATGATAATAGTGATGAATGATAATAGTGATGAATGATAATAGTGATGAATGATAATAGTGATGAGTGATAATAGTGATGAGTGATAATAGTGATGAATGATAATAGTGATGAATGATAATAGTGATGAATGATAATAGTGATGAATGATAATAGTGATGAATGATAATAGTGATGAATGATAATAGTGATGAATGATAATAGTGATGAATGATAATAGTGATGAGTGATAATAGTGATGAGTGATAATAGTGATGAATGATAATAGTGATGAATGATAATAGTGATGAATGATAATAGTGATGAATGATAATAGTGATGAATGATAATAGTGATGAATGATAATAGTGATGAATGATAATAGTGATGAATGATAATAGTGATGAATGATAATAGTGATGAATGATAATAGTGATGAGTGATAATAGTGATGAGTGATAATAGTGATGAGTGATAATAGTGATGAATGATAATAGTGATGAGTGATAATAGTGATGAATGATAATAGTGATGAGTGATAATAGTGATGAATGATAATAGTGATGAATGATAATAGTGATGAATGATAATAGTGATGAATGATAATAGTGATGAATGATAATAGTGATGAGTGATAATAGTGATGAATGATAATAGTGATGAATGATAATAGTGATGAATGATAATAGTGATGAGTGATAATAGTGATGAATGATAATAGTGATGAATGATAATAGTGATGAATGATAATAGTGATGAATGATAATAGTGATGAATGATAATAGTGATGAATGATAATAGTGATGAATGATAATAGTGATGAATGATAATAGTGATGAATGATAATAGTGATGAGTGATAATAGTGATTGAATGATAATAGTGATGAATGATAATAGTGATGAATGATAATAGTGATGAGTGATAATAGTGATGAATGATAATAGTGATGAATGATAATAGTGATGAATGATAATAGTGATGAGTGATAATAGTGATGAATGATAATAGTGATGAATGATAATAGTGATGAGTATGATAATAGTGATGAATGATAATAGTGATGAGTGATAATAGTGATGAATGATAATAGTGATGAGTGATAATAGTGATGAATGATAATAGTGATGAATGATAATAGTGATGAATGATAATAGTGATGAATGATAATAGTGATGAATGATAATAGTGATGAATGATAATAGTGATGAATGATAATAGTGATGAATGATAATAGTGATGAATGATAATAGTGATGAGTGATAATAGTGATGAATGATAATAGTGATGAATGATAATAGTGATGAATGATAATAGTGATGAGTGATAATAGTGATGAGTGATAATAGTGATGAATGATAATAGTGATGAATGATAATAGTGATGAGTGATAATAGTGATGAATGATAATAGTGATGAATGATAATAGTGATGAGTGATAATAGTGATGAGTGATAATAGTGATGAATGATAATAGTGATGAGTGATAATAGTGATGAAGGTGATAATAGTGATGAATGATAATAGGATGATGAATGATAATATAGTGATGAGTGATAATAGTGATGAGTGATAATAGTGATGAGTGATAATAGTGATGAATGATAATAGTGATGAATGATAATAGTGATGAATGATAATAGTGATGAATGATAATAGTGATGAATGATAATAGTGATGAATGATAATAGTGATGAGTGATAATAGTGATGAATGATAATAGTGATGAATGATAATAGTGATGAATGATAATAGTGATGAATGATAATAGTGATGAATGATAATAGTGATGAGTGATAATAGTGATGAATGATAATAGTGATGAGTGATAATAGTGATGAATGATAATAGTGATGAATGATAATAGTGATGAATGATAATAGTGATGAATGATAATAGTGATGAATGATAATAGTGATGAGTGATAATAGTGATGAATGATAATAGTGATGAGTGATAATAGTGATGAATGATAATAGTGATGAATGATAATAGTGATGAATGATAATAGTGATGAATGATAATAGTGATGAATGATAATAGTGATGAATGATAATAGTGATGAATGATAATAGTGATGAATGATAATAGTGATGAATGATAATAGTGATGAGTGATAATAGTGATGAATGATAATAGTGATGAATGATAATAGTGATGAATGATAATAGTGATGAGTGATAATAGTGATGAATGATAATAGTGATGAATGATAATAGTGATGAATGATAATAGTGATAAATGAATGATAATAGTGATGAGTGATAATAGTGATGAGTGTAAGTGATAATAGTGATGAATGATAATAGTGATGAGTGATAATAGTGATGAATGATAATAGTGATGAATGATAATAGTGATGATGATAATAGTGATGAGTGATAATAGTGATGAATGATAATAGTGATGAGTGATAATAGTGATGAATGATAATAGTGATGAGTGATAATAGTGATGAATGATAATAGTGATGAGTGATAATAGTGATGAATGATAATAGTGATGAGTGATAATAGTGATGAATGATAATAGTGATGAGTGATAATAGTGATGAATGATAATAGTATGGAATGAATGATAATAGTGATGAATGATAATAGTGATGAATGATAATAGTGATGAATGATAATAGTGATGAATGATAATAGTGATGAATGATAATAGTGATGAGTGATAATAGTGATGAATGATAATAGTGATGAGTGATAATAGTGATGAATGATAATAGTGATGAATGATAATAGTGAAATAATAATAAAAATAATAATATACGTCATAAGTTACTGAGGAAAAAATTGAAACCTTAAAATAGTGCCCCAAAAAATCATGCCAAGACGTAAACAAAAAACACACGCACGCACATACGCACATACACATTAAACCACACAAACCAAACACAAAATATAATTCTAATCATGAAAATGTTTTTTGAGGCAGTTTTTGACACTCGCTGCAAATATATATATATATAAAAAAAAAAAATCCGAACTGACCTATTGCAGAAAATAAAATATATTATAAATCGAATTATATCTAGAGCTTCAAAAAACGTAAATTTCAAAAACGACCTTTTTTTTTTTTTTTGCAATAAGAAAGATTTTTGCAGCGATGGTAAAATAAATATATATAAGTCTGTATATATATTTAAATTGTACCCCTTAATCTACCCTTAAACTCCCCTAAATCTACCCTTAACGCCTTAATCTACACCTAACCCCCTTGTTATCTACCCCAAACCCTTTATATACCCTTATCTACCCTTTATTTACCCTTAAACTCCCTTTATCTACCCTAAATCTACCCTTAACGCCTTAATCTACACCTAACCCCCTTGTTATCTACCCCAAACCCTTTATATACCCTTATCTACCCTTTATTTACCCTTAAACTCCCTGTATCTACCCCTAAATCCCATTTATCTACCCTTAACCCCTTAATCTACACCTAACCCCTTGTTATCTACCCAAAACCCCTTTATATACCCTTATCTACCCTTTATCTACCCCTAAATCCCCTTTATCTACCCTTAAACTCCCTTAATCTACCCTAAACTTCCCTCATCTACACCTAACCCCCTTTTTATCTACCCAAAACCCTTTATTATACCCTTATCTACTCTTTATCTACCCTTATCTACTCCTTATCTACCTTAAATCCCCCCTAATCTACCCTTAACCCCTTCATCTACACCTAACCCCCTTGTTATCTACACCTAAACCTCCCTTCATCTACCCCTTCATCTACCCCTTCAGCTACGCAGTGGTGTCCAGCATTTGTTCTGTCGTTCTCCCTTCAACCAGTTCAACCATCGGGAATTCCCCCTTCATGTGAAAATAACTACCGTAGATAACAGTAAAGTCGCCACCTGCAGTCAAGTCGCCAGGCGCCAAATATTACGAATGATAGCCTCACTACTGCTGTGTCTGTGCCACTGAAGATGATACACAGTAGTTTATATCATGACTGTATAATCTACTGTTTCAGCGTTGTTTTATGCTTTGTAGCTGCAAGTATAGACGGTTTCAAATTTCGCTACGCGTTTTTTTCTCGGGCGACGACGACAGCGGTAGGACACTCAGTAAATAAACACTAGATGGCGACTCTACTGTTGGTAGCCACTCTGGTGATATTTTAGTCATTTGTTCATTTATAGCCCTACTATGACACAGATGAAGACACAAAATGACACACACTCTCCAGATAGCCCCTTCTAACTGTCCTGAAATCATGGATGTAGCAATGTAACTATTAACGCCACCACACGGCTGTACATAACAAAGAAACGTTGTCCTGGCGACTTTAGTGTTATCTACGGTAGACAAAACACAACATTTACTTCCTTAGTAACACAAGTATATAGATTATAGACACTATCCTCTACAGTACATCTATATATACTTGAACAAAAGTCAATAGCCGTATTCTAAGACATATTTTTTGTCGACTAAATGCTACCGTAGATAACAGTTAAGTCGCCAGGACAACTTTTTTTCTGTGTACAGCCGTGTGGTGGCGTTAATAGTTACATTGCTACATGCATGATTTCAGGACAGTTAGAAGGGGCTATCTGGAGAGTCTGTGTCATGTTGTGTCTTCATCTGTGTCATAGTAGGGCTATAAATGAACAAATTACTAAAATATCTACAAAGTGGCTACCAACAGTAGAGTCGCCATCTAGTGTTTATTTACTGAGTGTCGTACCGCTGTCGTCGTCGCCCGAAGAAAAAAACGCGTAGTGAAATTGTAAAGCGTCTATACTTGCAGCTACCAAGCATAAAACAACGCTGAAACAGTGTAGATTATACAGTCATGATATAAACTACTGTGTATCATCTTCAGGGCACAGACACAGCAGTAGTGAGGCTATCATTCCTTAGATATGGCGCCTGGCGACATGACTGCAGGTGGCGACTTGACTGTTATCTACGGTAGTAATTTAGATGTCCCTCAGGATAAATTTCCTCCTTAGAATCTCCTTAGGATGTTCCCCCAGGTTGGGAAATACTGATCTAGTCCCTAATCCCACCTAATCTACCCTAAAACCCCTTAATCTACCCTTAATCTCATAATGAGGTCAAGGGTAGATTCACCTCATAATAGGAGGTACTTATAGTCCGCCCCATGCAATTCCTTCCCCCGTTTTATATACTCAATGTTCCCTCTAGACGTGTTAAGAACGTGTACTATAAATAATACGGTGTTAATACGGTTAATTGATACGGTGTTAATACGGTTAATTGATACGGTGTTAATACGGTTAATTGATACGGTGTTAATACGGTTAATTAATACGGTGTTAATACGGTTAATTGATACGGTGTTAATACGGTTAATTGATACGGTGTTAATACGGTTAATTAATACGGTGTTAATACGGTTAATTGAATACGGTGTTAATACGTGTTACTTATATACGGTGTTAATACGGTTAATTAATACGGTGTATCGGTTAATTAACGTGTTAATACGGTAATAATACGGTGTTAATACGGTTAATTAATACGGTGTTAATACGGTTAATTGATACGGTGTTAATACGGTTAATTAATACGGTGTTAATACGTGTACCATAAATAATACGGTGTTAATACGGTTAATTAATACGGTGTTAATAACGTGTACCATAAATAATACGGTGTTAATACGGTTAATTAATACGGTGTTAATACGGTATATCGGTGTTAATACGGTTAATTAATACGGTGTTAATACGGTAATATACGGTGTAACCTATGGTTAATAATACGGTGTTAATACGGTTAATTAATACGGTGTTAATAGCGTGTACCATAAATAATACGGTGTTAATACGGTTAATTAATACGGTGTTAATACGGTTAATTGATACGGTGTTAATACGGTTAATTAATACGGTGTTAATACGGTTAATTGATACGGTGTTAATACGGTTAATTAATACGGTGTTAATACGGTTAATTAATACGGTGTTAATACGGTTAATTAATACGGTGTTAATACGGTTAATTGATACGGTGTTAATACGGTTAATTGATACGGTGTTAATACGGTTAATTAATACGGTGTTAATACGGTTAATTAATACGGTGTTAATACGGTAATATACGGTGTTAATACGGTTAATTAATACGGTGTAATACGGTACATAAATAATACGGTGTTAATACGGTTAATTAATACGGTGTTAATAACGTGTACTATAAATAATACGGTGTTAATACGGTTAATTAATACGGTGTTAATACGGTTAATTGATACGGTGTTAATACGGTTAATTAATACGGTGTTAATACGTGTACCATAAATAATACGGTGTTAATACGGTTAATTAATACGGTGTTAATACGGTTATATACGGTGTTAATACGGTTAATTAATACGGTGTTAATACGTGTACATAAATAATACGGTGTTAATACGGTTAATTATACGGTTAATAACGTGTATATTAATAATACGGTGTTAATACGGTTAATTAATACGGTGTTAATACGTTAATTATACGGTGTTAATACGGTTAATTAATACGGTGTTAATACGGTTAATTGATACGGTGTTAATACGGTTAATTGATACGGTGTTAATACGGTTAATTGATACGGTGTTAATACGGTTAATTAATACGGTGTTAATACGGTTAATTAATACGGTGTTAATACGGTTAATTAATACGGTGTTAATAACGTGTACTATAAATAATACGGTGTTAATACGGTTAATTAATACGGTGTTAATAACGTGTACTATAAATAATACGGTGTTAATACGGTTAATTAATACGGTGTTAATAACGTGTACTATAAATAATACGGTGTTAATACGGTTAATTGATACGGTGTTAATACGGTGTTAATAACGTGTACTATAAATAAGACGGTGTTAATACGGTTAATTAATACGGTTAATTAATACGGTTAATAAATACGGTGTTAATACGGTGTTAATAACGTGTACTATAAATAATACGGTGTTAATACGGTTAATTAATACGGTGTTAATACGGTTAATTAATACGGTGTTAATACGGTGTTAA
>JACEEZ010019938.1:67500-70000 GCA_016584305.1 Chionoecetes opilio | reverse complement strand
TATGTATCTATCTATGTATCTATCTATCTATCTATCTATCTATCTATGTATCTATCTATCTATGTATCTATCTATCTATCTATGTATCTATCTATGTATCTATCTATCTATCTATCTATCTATCTATGTATCTATCTATCTATCTATGTATCTATCTATCATATATCTATTATCTATCTATCTATATCTATCTAACTACCTATCTATCTATCAGTCTATCTATCTATCTAGTATCTATCTATATATAGTATCTATCTATGTATCTGATATATCTATCTATCTATCTATGTATCTATCTATGTATCTTTAGATCTATCTATCTATCTATCTATCTATCTATCTATCTATATGTCTATGTATCTATCTATATGTATCTATCTATCTATCTATCTATCTATCTATCTATGTATCTATCTATCTATCTATCTATCTATCTATCTATCTATCTATCTATCTATGTATCTATCTATCTATCTATCTATCTATCTATCTATCTATCTATCTATCTATCTATGTATCTATCTATCTATCTATCTATCTATCTATCTATCTATCTATCTATCTATCTATCTATCTATCTATCTATCTATCTATCTATCTATCTATCTATCTCATCTATCATCTATGTATCCTATCTATCTATCTATATCTATCTATTATCTATCTATTATCTATCTATTATCTATCTATCTATCTATTATCTATCTATCTATTATATCTATCTATCTATCATTTTCTATCTATCTATGTATCTATCTATGTATCTATCTATCTATCTATCTATCTATCTATCTATCTATCTATCTATCTCTAGGTTGGAGTAACTTCACGTCGGAGCGAGCGAGAGAATGGGTTCATCTTAACAAGGCATGGCTCACTCTGCCTTCTACAGACATCCTTGTACTTCACTACGAGCATCTACAGGTAACACACACACACACACACACACACACACACACACACACACACACATTTTTTTTTTACCCATAGTGGCGTCAGAAAGGTTTGGGCTGCTTGCCGACTGCCATGGCGTGGCAGTCGGCAAGCAGCCCATCCAAATTTCTCTCTCACTCACACACACACACAGTTGTTTTAGTGTTATGTATGTGAGTGTATATTTAATTACATGATTTAAGCTTTGTATATATATCTATTAATATCTCTCTCTCTCTCTCTCTCTCTCTCTCCTCTCTCTCTCTTCTCTCTCTCTCTCTCTCCTCTCTCTCTCTCTCCTCTCTCTCTCTCTCTCTCTCTCTCTCTCTCTCTCTCTCTGCATGACACTTTAAATTCTTTTTCTACACTATAAATTTCCTACTACTACTGCTACTACTACTACTACTACTACTACTCCTATTACCACTACTACTACTACTACTACCACTACCACTACTACTACTACTACTACTACTACTACTACTACTACCACTACTACTACTACTACCACTACTACTACTACTACTACTACTACTACTACTACTACTACTACTACTCTCTCAGCATCGTCTAGAGCAAGAAGCAGGCCGTCTGATGACCTTCCTCGGCCTGCCTATAGACTACGGCAGACTGGAGTGTTTACTAAGGTAGGTAGTAGTAGTAGTAGTAGTAGTAGTAGTAGTAGTAGTAGTAGTAGTAGTAGTAGTAGTAGTAGTGGTGGTAGTAGTAGTAGTAGTAGTAGTAGTAGTAGTAGTGGTGGTAGTAGTAGTAGTAGTAGTAGTAGTGGTGGTAGTAGTAGTATGGATAGTGGGTAATAGTAGTAGTAGTAGTAGTAGTAGTAGTAGTAGTAGTAGTAGTAGTGGTGGTAGTAGTAGTAGTAGTAGTAATGGTAATAGTGGTAATAGTAGTAGTAGTAGTAGTAGTAGTAGTAGTAGTTGATGGTAGTAGTGTAGTAGTAGTATGGTAATAGTAGTATGTTAGTAGTAGTAGTAGTAGTAGTAGTATTGATGGTAAAAGTAGTTGTAGTAGTGATGGTATAGTAGTGTTAGTAGTAGTAGTAGTAGTGTTAGTAGTAGTGTAGAGTAGTAGTAGTAGTAGTAGTTAGTAGTAGTAGTATTGATGGTAAAAGTAGTTGTAGTAGTGATGTGAATAGTAGTAGTAGTAGTAGTAGTAGTAGTAGTAGTAGTAGTAGTGGTGGTAGTAGTAGTAGTAGTAATGGTAATAGTGGTAATAGTAGTAGTAGTGATGGTAACAGTAGTTGTAGTAGTGATGGTAATAGTAGTAGTTAGTAGTAGTAGTAGTAGTAGTAGTAGTAGTAGTAGTAGTAGTAGTAGTAGTATTGATGGTAAAAGTAGTTGTAGTAGTGATGTGAATAGTAGTAGTAGTAGTAGTAGTAGTAGTAGTAGTAGTAGTAGTAGTAGTAGTAGTAGTAGTAGTAGATGAAAAAATTGAAAATATATCACATTAAAGTTATTCAAACAAAAGAAAAAATATCATTACAAACTCTCTCTATCTCTCTCTCTCTCTCTCTCTCTCTTATACCCTTCTTCTCTCTCTAATACTCTCT
>JACEEZ010019938.1:42500-62500 GCA_016584305.1 Chionoecetes opilio | reverse complement strand
GTGGCAGTCAGCATTTTCGATTTTGACGATGAAATATTGAAATAACTCGCCTTTTCGGCCTTGTTTCGCTGTATTTGTTGTCTTATAAACTAGCAATGGATAATGCCGTAAATTGTGACACCATTTGAGCGTCTGTAGGCAAGAAATGAGGCTGTAATAGGCCAAAATAGGGTGAAAAACGTGAATTTCGTCAAAAAATATTTCTAAACCAGACATCAGACAGAAAATCTTATAGAGCACAAACCTTCGGAAAACCAAAAAGACATCAACCTTTATACCTAACAATTTACCGTAAATGCGGTAATAACGGTTTTGTGAACATCATGTTTGCCAGGTGGGAGAGCATTTTGTCACCGCAAATCAATTTCTAAACCAGACATCTGACAGGAAATCGTATAGAACAAAATAATTCGCAAATATAAAAATAATAAGCTTTTATTCGTAATGATTTTACCGTATATGTGATAATAATGGTTTTGGGAGCTGTGGTCGATCATGTGTGGTGGTGGTAATCAGATTTCAACTGTCTGTCAAAACACCTGACTCATCATGACTGGGTAACCTTAACCCTAGAACGCTAAATTTCTGTTTTTGTAACATGATCACTAAACAAGGGTACGACGTACCCGAACTTGGAAAATGAAAAAAAAATACTATATATGAAAATTTATTGAAACAAACCATTAGACATCTAAATGTATGTATCCTACAATTAATTAACCTATTTATAATTACTAAATACTTAACGTTATGTAGGAACAGATTTTTAAAAATAAAGTGTGAAAACCCATTTTTTTTTTTTAAATGTAGAAAAAAAATTTACCAAAAAAAAAACCGCACCGCCGATTATAACTAAACTTAGGCTAAACACTCCCAGATAAGTGGCCATTGCTTTCAGGTTGTCTCCAGCCCTCGGTCAAAGCACAAACTGTCGGGAAGAGGGGTGAAAAAAGACCCTTTTTTAGTGACGAAAAAATGTCCTTTTTTTAATATAATGCGTTTTTAGCCCATGATTTCGGTTGTAAAGTATATTTATCGACTATTCACAACAAAATAATGGTGCTTGGTTAAAAACGGCAACATTCAAACTTCCCTCGGCATCACACACAGTCGTCACAGATAGCGTAGTAGTGGTTGGGGCAAACAGGCTTGTTACAGGTGACACACCTGAACCGTGTCTTCTTATCAAGCTTGTTTGGACAAGCACAGCACCGCGCGTTTGGCTCTTTTGACAAACCTGCTGGATTCTTTCTAGGGCCACCCATTCCAGTGGGGTTGATCCCGCACACTTGGGCTATTACAGCCCTCACCTGCCGGTGCTGAGTCGGGGCGCTGAGGCGGCTCTCCGCTGAGGGCTTTATAAGGTCCTAGGACAACTGCTCCATATATTTTTTCCTGGTCAGGGGTGTGTTCCCAACACGGATCATGTTGTGTTTGTGGATGATCCACGAGTTTATTAGAGCTGCATTCAGGATGCCGTAGAAGAGTCACAGCGGCCACCTCTTTGTTTTCCTGCTGCAGCTGTACTGTGCACACATTTGGTCAAAGGTGTCCACACCACCTTTTGTCTTGTTGTAGAAATCTATCATCTCTGGCTTCCCAGTCCCTGTTATGGATGGCTGCGTGTGCATGGAGGACATTAGGAGAACGGTCTTCTTGGCAGTAGCTGTGTCTGGAACGTAGGAGACCAAAGTTATGTCATTGGTGAAGAGGAATGCACTAGTCCCTGGTACCCTGTTGCTCTTTTCCTTCATCATGATTGGAATCTCTTTCTTATTCCCCTTCACAGTTCCCACCAGCGTCATCCCACAGTTATGGAGCAGATCTTGGATGAGGGGCACTGAGGTGAACCAGTTGTCAACAGTAACATTACGGTTGGTGTGGTGGTAGGGCCGTGTCAGGTCACGAGTAAATGTGTGGCCAAGATTTTCCCCAACTCGCGCATGGGTTCCCTGCTTACCCAAGTAAGGAATGCCTGTGAGAAGGTAGTTGGTGGTCACATCATTGGCCAATACAAGTTTGAGCCCATACTTAGCTGGCTTGTTCGGAATGAACATCCTGAAGGAACATTTACCCCTGTAGGCAAGCAGCAAGCAAGCATCCACAGTAATGTATTCATGTGGAATAAAATGTTTCTCACAGGAGCCAATAAACATGTCCCACACACTCCTAATGGGAGCTAATTTATCAGTGTCGCGCCTCACTGCCCGCGTACGCATGTTGTCAAAGCGCAGGCAGGTTAGCAGGAAGGTAAATCGGCACTCCGACATGGCAGCCCTGTAGAAGGCCGACCCTGTAATAGGGCTCCACACTTACTTGGTGGATAGGTGGTTGTCGTGCCTGTAACCACTAAGAATTAAAACACCAAGCAAGGCTCGTATCTCTGTTGCTGTGGTCCTCTGAATGGTCGCAGTTTTCCTAGTAAACTTTGCTGCAATCTCATCTATTTTCTGGTTTGTCTATTGTACAACCTGTGCTACAAGTTCGTCACTTATAAAGAGACAGAAGCACTCTTGTAAGGTTTTAGCCTGCGCAGCTTCTTGTGTGGGGCCAGGAGTAAATGGTCCAATAATATTTCTTGCTGCTGTCCTTGTCGCTGCTACCACCTGAGGCCTTGTTTTCCACACGTAACCCTGCCTGCTCGTCATTGTGGCATGGTTAAATTTTACAAGCAGATCTTCATCATCTCTACCAGCACAGTCACGTCGTCGTCCCCGGGTGGCAGCAGGAGTAGCAGCAGGAGGGTTGTCTGGGTCGTCTGAGTTGGTAGCCTGTGGGTCAGCAGAAGGGCCAGCAGCAGGGGTGGTCACAGCAGGCACAGCAGCAGGGGTGGTCACAGCAGGGTCAGCAGAAGTAGAAGGTGCAGCAATAGGGAAGGCAGCATCAGGAGAGGTGGCAGGCGAGCGGCTTGGTGGACGGCGTGCCCGCTTGGCACGACCGCGATAATCCTTTGCCTCCCTACGACGGCCTGTTCTCACGCCTGCCTCGTGGTCACTATCTGAATCACTTTGACTAGACAAGTCTTATGGTCCTAAGACAAAGTCAGCATCGCGGTCACTATCGTATATTTCCTCACATTCAAGTTCGTCACTGTCTTCGTCACTATTTTCACCAGTAGCCGTGAACAAAATACCTTCTATCTCTTCCTGAGACACATTTTCACGTCTGGAAGCCATGATGAACACTATTGTTATACACTGTAAATTTGTTGTAAGTTTATCCCTTCCTGAAAGGGAAAATAATTAATCACTATAGCCACACTTATTGCAGTATCCGTAAACAAGGGTACGTAGAACCCTATTTGGTTTTAACCCTGTATTTGTAAACAAGGGTACGTCGTACCCTAATGACGTTCTATGGAAAAAATCAGGGCGCGGACTGGAGCGACGTGACCTACCGCTGTCAAGGTTGGGGAAACACTGAAGCTATAGCGAGTATGGGCGCAATGGATCCATCAGAACATCACGGGATACTAATGATGACATTAGCGAAAAAAAAAAAAAAAAAAAAAAAAAAAAAAAAAAAAAACTCCCGTAGCCCTATTTCTATACTCTTGGGCCTATGGGAAGGTAGATTATATACTTATTTCATTATATAGTGGTTGTAGACTCACTTTAATGGCGTAGGTTTATAGTTAGGAGACAAAATATGAAGAGAATTTTACACCCTGGAAGCCGCTGTGAAAACCCGACCCTATTTAACCCTTATTTGAGGCTCCCGTAGGCCTATTTATATACTCTTAGGCCTATGGGAAGGTAGATTATATACTTATTTCATTATATAGTGGTTGTAGACTCACTTTAATGGCGTAGGTTTATAGTTAGGAGAGAAAATATGAAGAGAATTTAACACCTCCTCGGGCCCTCAAACGTGTAGCTACGCCCCTGAGAATAGGAGATGAGGAGAGAACAGAGGAGATGAGTGGGAGAATAGGAGATGAGGAGAGAACAGAGGAGATGAGTGGGAGAATAGGAGATGAGTGGGAGAATAGGAGATGAGTGGGAGAATAGGAGATGAGTGGGAGAATAGGAGATGAGTGGGAGAATAGGAGATGAGTGGGAGAATAGGAGATGAGTGGGAGAATAGGAGATGAGTGGGAGAATAGGAGATGAGGAGAGAACAGAGATGAGGAGAGAATAGATGAGAGAATAGGAGAGAACAGAGGAGACTACTACTACTACTATTACCACTACTACTACTACTACTAAACTACTACTATTACTACTACTACCACCACCACTACTACTACTTCTACTACTACTATTACTACTACTACCACCACTACTACTACTACTATTACCACTACTACTACTACTACTAAACTACTACTATTACTACTACTACCACCACCACTACTACTACTTCTACTACTACTATTACTACTACTACCACCACTACTACTACTACTATTACCACTACTACTACTACTACTAAACTACTACTATTACTACTACCACCACCACCACTACTACTACTACTAAACTACTACTACTACCACCACCACTACCACTACTACTATTACTACTACTACTACTACTACCACCACCACTACTACTACTACTACTACTATTACTACTACCACTACTACTACTACTAAACTACTACTACTACTGCTACTACTACAATACAAAAGGTCATGAATATAAATAAATAAATAAAATCCACGTCTTTCAAGTTCATAGTTATTTATTTCAAGACAAAATCATAACAAATCATAATGCTAGTAATTGAATAACAGTAGAAAGTGAATAACAACAAATATTATGTTGACAGTGAAGAACATTTTTGTGAAGAACATGGACTCATAACAAAGTATAGAACATTTTTTTTCCTTCAGAGTGATGACGAATATTAATACCGTAAAATATTCGTACTATAAAATAAAGCCAGCCTGCCAAGCCTACATACACACCTGAAATAACAACTTCTATTTCTTACGCAACCGGAAAAAAAACTCTTGATTCTTACGTCGCAGAAGAAAAATCTGATTATTTCAGTCATATTTTTCCCAGACCGAAAAAAAAAAATTTTTACGCCGCGGAAAAAAAACTCAAAATTCTTACGTCGCAGAAAAAAAATCTTATTATTTCAGTCATAATTTCCCAAGATCGAAAAAAAAACCATTTATTTCTTACGCCGCGGAAAAAAACTATAAATTCTTACGTCGCATTAGAAAAACCTCTAAAAACGATACATTTTTACGTCATTTTCCCAGACCAAAAAAAATACATTGAATTCTTACGCTGCCGAAGAAAAAAATATATTTGAGTCGAAAATTTCCCGGGCCGAAAAAACCCCGCACTAGAAACGCACTATTACGGAAAAAAACAATTACATTCTTACATCGCGGAAAAAAACAATTTTATGTTACAACAATTTCCCCCGAACAAAAAAAACGCAGCTATACTAAAATAAACCTATAATTTGTATCACATAAAACCACGTTAAGACCCCCCAAAAAGCACTTTAAACATAGCATTTAATTAAAAAAAACACAATTTCTACGTTACATTAATTTCCAAAACCAAAAAAAAACCCACATTTTGGACACACCAATACGTAAAAAAACAAAAAAAACTTACGTAATCCATTTCTTGACGACCTCCATACACTCATACATACGCAAGCTTGGCAAGGCGGCTTATATCTCCATGACTTAATTTCTTGTCGTAAGTTCCGACTCGTAAGTTCTAGGCTACGCTACTTCACGGCTACGGCGATGAAAACATCTACGGTTCTGTGTGTCTAAGGGTACGGCGAAGGCGGGGAGGTACGGCAGACAGTTAGGAGTGTGTGTGTGTGTGTGTGTCGGCAATAATAATAATAATAATAATAATAATAAATAATATATAATAATAATAATAATAATAATAATAATAATAATAATAATAATAATAATAATAATAATAATAATGAGAATTAATCGTAAACTCCTGAGAAAAAGTTTACTAAATTTCGACATTAAATATATCTTGTGAAAAAAAAAAAAAAAAAAAAAAAAAAAAAAAAAGAGTTGTGTCAATAGACCTAATCGCAAATTTGAGTGGACTAAAAAATATATATATATATAAAAAAACACGACTCCCGAGAAAAAGTTTGCAAAATTTTGACATTTTTGTCGTGTAAAATAAAAATAAATATTAACACGTATATAAATACACATAATAAAGCAATATATTCTAACTGGAGTTTTTTTTTTTTTTTTTTTATAATTAATTTAAAAGATGTTGAAAGTCCCATTGCCCCCACAACACTACCACCACACTCTATCCCACACACCTACCCTCCACAACACTATAGTCGCCACTGCACTAATGACGCCAGGTGAATTTTACAGGCAAATATTAGTAGTTTTAGCATCAAATCACTACAGCCTTGTATGTGCCACTGAAGACAGGTACATAATATAAACTACTGCTACTACTACTACTACTACTACTATACTACTACTACTACTACTACTACTACTGCTACTACTACTACTACTACTACTACTACTACTACTACTGCTACTACTACTACTACTACTACTACTGCTGCTACTACTACTACTACTACTACTACTACTACTATATATGTATGTGCCACTGAAGACATGTACATAATATAAACTACTGTGCATGTCTCTACTACTATTAACTACTACTGCTACCACTACTACTACTACTACTACTACTACTACTACTACTACTACTACTACTACTATATATGTATGTGCCACTGAAGACAGGTACATAATATAAACTACTGTGCATGTCTCTACTACTATTAACTACTACTGCTACTACTACTACCACTACTACTACTACTACTACTACTACTACTACTATATATGTATGTGCCACTGAAGACAGGTACATAATATAAACTACTGTGCATGTCTCTTCAGTGGCATATACAAATCTGTAGTGATACTAAAATTCCTTATATTTGCATCTAAAATTTCCCTGGCGACTATAGTGTTGTGGACAGTAGCCCCTTAGACAACACACTACACATACACACACACACACGTATCATTATATATTACATACACAGAGAAGTAATATCATAGTCTTAACATATATATATAAAAACAACATTGAAACCCACTATTTATAAGACATATTATTTTGCTTATGGTTTCAAGGGTCCCAAATATAGGCCTTAGAGCCTTTGTGCTTTGGGAACAAGATCTTATTACTTGCTGAGTTATTGGTGAGGTTTTGCGGAACTTATGCGATTTTATCAGACATATAGACAGACTGACGGCTGGTTTTAGACATTCGTGTTTTTCATTTAGACATTTGCACGGCAGATTTTAGATATTTTTGACATTTGCACGGCTGATTTTTGACATTTTTGACATTTGCACGGCAGATTTTAGATTTTTTTGACATTTGCACGGCAGATTTTTGACATTTTTGACATTTGCACGGCTGATTTTAGACATTTGCACACCCGATTTCAGACATATAAATAGACAGACGGCAGGTTTTAGACATTCGGATTTTTCACTAAGACATTTTCACGGCATATTTTAGACATATGCACGGCCGATTTCACACATTTTTCAGAAATATAGACAAGACAGACGGCAGATTTTAGACATTTTGACAATTTCACACCAGATTTCAGACATAAATAGATAGACTGGCGATAGATTTCAGATATTCGTATTTTTCACGGCATATTTTTGACTTTTTTAGACATTCGCATTTCCATTTAGACATTTTGACAGCAGATTTTAGACATTTAGACATTTTAACAGCAGATTAGACATTTTTCAGACATAGTATAGACAGACAGACGGCAGATTCTAGTCTCATTTTTCCCTTAGGCATTTCTACAGCAGATTTCAGACATTTCAAGACATTCGCAGTTATCTGAAGACATTTTTCGACATATTCACGGCAGATTTTAGACATTTTCAGGCCTTTCACGGCAGATTTTAAACAATTTCAGTCATATAGATAAGACAGATGGCAGAATTCAGACATTTTAGAGTCGCAGTTATCATTAAGACATTTTTAGACATTTTCACGGCAGATTTCAGACATTTTCCAGACATATAAACAGACTGACGACAGATTCCAGACAGTCATATTTTTCACTTAAGACATTTTCAGGCATTTTCACGGCAGAATTTAGACATATAGACAGACAGACGGCGGGTTTTAAACATTCGTAATTTGCATTTAGACATTTGAAACACATTTTCACGGCAGATTTCAAACATTCGCCTTTTTCATCGAGACATTTTTACACACACACGCAACACACACACGCACACACACACAACACACGCACTCTAACCCCTTCTATCAAATAAATATACATCTATTTTAAGATGTTATTTTACACCTACTACTGCCACACTTAAATCTGTGACCATAAGTAGTATAAGTAACAGACATACAGACATACAGACACTTTACAAACATGACTGAAATAAACTATAGCCAATGTGTGTGTGTGTGTGTGTGTGTGTGTGTGTGTGTGTGTGTGTGTGTGTGTGTGTGTGTGTGTGTGTGTGTGTGTGTGTGTGTGTGTGTGTGTGTGTGTGTGCGTGTGCGTGTGCGTGTACATTATATTAAAGTATTTTAGTTTAGTTGTCAATGGGAATGTCAGGAAAATGGAATGAGAGAGAGAGAGAGAGAAGAGAGAGAGAGAGAGAGAGAGAGAGAGGAGAGAGAGAGAGAGAGAGGAGAGAGAGAGAGAGAGAGAGAGAGATGAGCGGCGAGTAGTAGAGATCGAGAGAGAGACAGAGAGAGGAGATGCGACGAGAGAGAGAGAGGAAACTACCACGTGTAGGTCTCCCGGCCTCTTGTAGCTTCCTTATGTTCTTATGTTCACCATATACCTAACCGTACCTACAGTCTGCTTGGCCCCAGTTAGCCTGTCAGTGCCAGTCTAAGCCCTCAGTCTAATAGCAAGTGACTGTAGACTGTACAATAGACTGGAATGTATATATAATGGTCAGTTACTTTGTAGTTATGTAGTTATGTGAGTAGTTATTCGTGTAGTTATTATGTGTGTGGGAAAATACACCTAATATTTCCATAAACAATCAATATTTCGATCTATTTCTTAACCCCTTGAGGCCCAGAGAGTAATTGCCATTGTAATTTGTGTACCATTAGACGATTTGTAGTGAGTCTAAGCAATGTTTTATAGCTATGACCTGTTTAGTAGCCTTGTCCACTAACTACTGTGGTATATTCAGTGAGTCTAAGCAATGTTTTATAGCTATGACCTGTTTAGTAGCCTTGTCCACTAACTACTGTGGTATATTCAGTGAGTCTAAGCAATGTTTTATAGCTATGACCTGTTTAGTAGCCTTGTCCACTAACTACTGTGGTATATTCAGTGAGTCTAAGCAATGTTTTATAGCTATGACCTGTTTAGTAGCCTTGTCCACTAACTACTGTGGTATATTCAGTGAGTCTAAGCAATGTTTTATAGCTATGACCTGTTTAGTAGCCTTGTCCACTAACTACTGTGGTATATTCAGTGACTTTTCCTTATTTTATGGCTGACAACAGACCATTTTATATAGCCAAGGAAAGATCTGGGCGTGAAGGGGCTAATATTTTGATTAATAATGAATATTTATATGAATATTTCAATACTGTCAGACAACAAGGGTTATTTTTAATGATATTTTGACCCTTATGTATTCTTGTTATAGGTGTGAAAGTGGTCTGCACACACACACACACATACACACACACACACACACACAGTTATATACGTGGTCGTTTCCTTTGTTATGTTATGATTAAACAAACAGTAACTATCCTTCCTAGGTTAATGACTTGCTCCTAACACCCCCTGCTACTACCTGCATCTACTATAACCCTATAACTACACCTATAACACCTGGGTTAGTAATGGGGAAACTATAACTTCACTATAACCTGTCGCTTCAGAGATTTAACCGAGGTCAAATTTTTAGTTTTTTTATAATGGAAATATTTGAACAGATTTTTAATATATTAGAAATTTGTAAGCTTATTTTTTTTACAATAGGGCAAATTTTAAGCTTTTTTTTACAATGGGGCAAATTTTAAGCTTATTTTTACAATGGGGCAAATTTTTACTATTATTTTTTACAATGGGGCAAATTTTAAGTTTTTTACAATGGGTCAAATGTTAAGCTTTTTTTTACAATGGGGCAAATTTTAAGCTTATTTTTACAATGGGGCAAATTTTTACTATTATTTTTTACAATGGGGCAAATTTTAAGTTTTTTACAATGGGGAAAATTTTAAGTTTTTTTTTACAATGGGGCAAATTTTAAGCTTTTTTTTACAATGGGGCAAATTTGAAGTTTTTTTTACAATGGGGCAAATTTTAAGTTTTTTTTTACAATGGGGCAAATTTTAAGCTTTTTTTTTACAATGGGGCAAATTTTAAGTATTTTTTTTACAATGGGTCAAATTTTAAGCTTTTTTTTTACAATGGGGAAAATTTTAACCTTTTTTTTTACAATGGGGCAAATTTTTACTATTATTTTTTACAATGAGGCAAATTTTAAGCTTATTTTTTTACAATGGGGCAAATTTTAAGCTTATTATTTTTACAATGGGGCAAATTTTAAGCTTTTTTTTTTTTTACAATGGGGCAAATTTTAAGCTTTTTTTTTTACAATGGGGCAAATTTTAAGCTTATTTTTTTTACAATGGGGCAAATTTTAAGTTTTTTTTTTTTTACAATGGGTCAAATTTTTAACATATATATTTTACAATGAGGCCTATTTTTAACAGATTTGTAGCTATATTTAACCTAGCAGTAAGATGCCTTAATCGGCGAAGGACGAGCGAGCCTGTAGACCCCCGCCGCACGTCTGCACGTACGGCGCCACCCTGACTCTCCATAGCAAGGACCTCTGTCTGCTGTCACCTATACTGCCTTTACCTTTGCCTTGTTACCCTGACACTGTAGGGAGTGAATGGGCCATCAGACTGACACTGTAGGGAGTGAATGGGCCATCAGACTGACACTGTGGGGAGTGAATGGGGGCTATCAGACTGACACTGTAGGGAGTGAATGGGCCATCAGACTGACACTGTAGGGAGTGAATGGGGGCTATCAGACTGACACTGTAGGGAGTGAATGGGCCATCAGACTGACACTGTAGGGAGTGAATGGGGGCTATCAGACTGACACTGTAGGGAGTGAATGGGCCATCAGACTGACACTGTAGGGAGTGAATGGGGGCTATCAGACTGACACTGTAGGGAGTGAATGGGCCATCAGACTGACACTGTAGGGAGTGAATGGGGGCTATCAGACTGACACTGTAGGGAGTGAATGGGCCATCAGACTGACACTGTAGGGAGTGAATGGGCCATCAGACTGACACTGTGGGGAGTGAATGGGCCATCAGACAGACACTGTAGGGAGTGAATGGGCCATCAGACTGACACTGTGGGGAGTGAATGGGGGCTATCAGACTGACACTGTAGGGATTGAATGGGGCTGTCAGATGGCCAAGACCGCTTGTCAATCAGAAGCGGGATTCCAAAGATAGAAGCTCCTGAAAAGCGCGATGGTCGGTCGGGTCGGGTCGGCCATACTCACAAGTGCTTCACGCTCGCTCGTAATTCTAGCTCAAATCTTTTATAGTAACCATGAAAAATGTTAATATGTATGTGTCTTAAGTGTTCAATTATTCATAAGCTTTTATAATTAGCTATTTATCCTGTGCAAATGTCAAATAACGGAATTATTTATATAATAAGGGTGTTTTTACCTCTTAATTAACCTAGCTACCTATTTTAAGTCCTATGATAACAGTTTTTATAGGCGAATAGGGCATTTCTACCTATCAAAAACCCTATTACCGATTTTACCTCGTCTACTAACAGTTTTTATAGGCGAATAGGGCATTTCTACCTATCAAAAACCCTATTACCGATTTTACCTCCTATGATAACAGCTTTTAATAGGCAAATAGGCCATTTTTACCTATTAAATAACCTAGCTACCTATTTTACCTCCTCTACTAACAGCTTTTAATAGACAAATAGGCCATTTCTACCTATTAAAAACCCTATCTATCTATATTACCTGCTATAATAAGTTCCTAATAGGTGTTTGTGAAGTATAAATAACCTACCTATCAATATTAAATCCTGTCTTTATAATAAGTTCAGAAATAGGTCTATATATATGTCACTAGATATTTGACCTTTTGACCTATTTAGGATAAGGAATGGGGGACGTATGACCTCTTACTAGCTTGGTACATCGGGTCACAGCTAAGAGTGCGTTAATACTACGGCCTGGGATACATGTCGGGTCGTAAAAGGTCGTCATTGTCACACACACACACGCGCACACACACACACATACGCTAACCTAACCTATGCGAAAAAAACCTAGAATTTATCACTAATTCCCAAGATACATGTAATTTTCTTATGTTTTTGATGTTATCCTACACAAAAAAGCCAAGATTGATCCCTAAACTCCAAGATACATGTAATTTTCTTATGTTTTTGATGTTATCCTACAAAAAAAAAGCCAAGATTGATCCCTAAACTCCAAGATACATGTCATTTACTGATATTTTCTGGCTTATATACACAAAAAAGCCAAGATTGATCCCTAAACTCCAAGATACATGTCATTTACTGATGTTTTCTGGCTTATATACACAAAAAAGCCAAGATTGATCCATAAACTCCAAGATACATGTAATTTACTGATATTTTCTGGCTTCTACACAAAAAAGCCAAGATTGATCCATAAACTCCAAGATACATGTCATTTACTGATGTTTTCTGGCTTCTCCTATACAAAAAAAACCCCAAGATTGATCCCTAAACTCCAAGAATGATCAATATTTACTAAGTCTAATATCTTAACATGTAAAAAAAAACCCAAGATTGATCCAGAAACTCCAAGAATGATCAATATTTATGATATTATATAAATAAACCTACACGAAAAAAACCTAGAATTTCCAAGAACTGCATTTCCCCCCTCTATCTAGCCTTTCCTAGATTAAAATACGTCTAGAAGTCTCCATTACCCCCTGTTCTAGCCTTTCCTAGATTAAAATACGTCTAGAAGTCTCCATCCCCCTGTTCTAGCCTTTCCTAGATTAAAAATACGTCTAGAAGTCTGCATTCACTCCCTGTATCTAGCCTTTCCTAGATTAAAATACGTCTAGAAGTCTCCATTCCCCCCTGTTCTAGCCTTTCCTAGATTAAAATACATCTAGAAGTCTGCATTCACTCCCTGTATCTAGTAACTCCTGATAAAAGAAATACAACTTGAAACACACGACAAAATTTCCAAGAAGTCACGAGATTTTCCAAGAATTTCCACCTCAATCTAGCTTTTCCTAGATTAAAATACGTCTAGAAGTCTGCATTCACTCCCTGTATCTAGTAACTCCTCTGTTAAAAGAAATACACCTTAATATAGGCCACATAGGCAGCCCAGGCCAGCACCAGCCAGTGACAGCTAAACAGAGGGTTGCGCCCCACCATCCTCTCCCGCCCCACCAGCTTGAAGGTTTCGTCCAGCAGGATCACAGGCAGGGAGATCTTCACCACGGCCAGCCACTGCGCCACGGATAGCGGCTGTACTTGGAACACAACCTAGGAGTGATAGCACAGATAAGGACACAGGATAGCACAGATAAGGACACACCACTCACAGGATGACACAGATAAGGACACACCACTCACAGGATGACACAGATAAGATTTTAGACATTTTCACGGCAGATTTTAGACATCTAGACATTTTCACGGCAGATTTTAGACATTTAGACATTTTCACGGCAAATTTTAGACATTTTCACGGCAGATTTTAGACATTTTCACGGCAGATTTTAGACAGACATTTTCACGGCAGATTTTAGACATTTAGACATTGATTTTAGACATTTAGACATTCATTTCAGACATTTAGACATTAATTTTAGACATTTAGACATTTTCATGGCAGATTTCAGACAGACATTTTCACGGCAGATTTTAGACATTTAGACATTTTCACGGCAGATGTTAGACATTGACATTTTCACGGCAGATGTTAGACATTTAGACATTTTCACGGCAGATTTTAGACATTTAGACATTTTCACGGCAGATGTCAGACATTTAGACATTTTCACGGCAGATTTTAGACATTTAGACATTTTCACGGCATATTTTAGACATTTAGACATTTTCACGGCAGATGTTAGACATTTAGACATTTTCACGGCAGATGTTAGACATTTAGACATTTTCACGGCAGATTTTAGACATTTAGACATTTTCACGGCAGATGTCAGACATTTAGACATTTTCACGGCAGATTTTAGACATTTAGACATTTTCACGGCAGATTTTAGACATTTAGACATTTTCATGGCAGATTTTAGACATTTAGACATTTTCACGGCAGATTTCAGACATTTTCCAGACATATAGATCAAGGCCTATATTATAAAATGACATTACCAACAGGATGTGGTAAGCTACAACACTAACTCTATAAATAACAACAACTACTACAACAACCACTGCTACAACTACTACTACAACAACCACTGCTACAACAACTATTACAACACCTACTACAACAACCACTGCTACAACTACTACTACAACAACAACTGCTACAACCACTGCTACAACTACTACTACAACAACTACTACAACAACCACTGCTACAACAACTACTACAACAACCACTGCTACAACAACTACTACAACAACTGCTACAACCACTGCTACAACTACTACTACAACAACCACTGCTACAACAACTACTACAACTACTACTACAACAACTACTGCTACAACCACTGCTACAACTACTACTACAACAACCACTGCTACAACCACTACTACAACAACTGCTACAACCACTGCTACAACTACTACTACAACTGCTACCACTGCTACAACCACTACTGCTACAACAACTGCTACAACCACTGCTACAACCACTACTACAACAACTGCTACAACTACTATTACAACAACAACTGCTACAACCACTGCTACAACAACTACTACAACAACTGCTACAACCACTGCTACAACTCCTACAGCAACTACTACAACAACTGCTACAACCACTGCTACAACAACAACTGCTACAACTACTACAACAACTGCTACAACCACTGCTACAACTCCTACAACAACTACTACAACAACAACTGCTACAACCACTGCTACAACAACAACTACTACAACCACTGCTACAACAACTTTTACAATAACTGCTACAACCACTGCTACAACAACTACTACAACAACAACTGCTACAACCACTGCTACAACAACTACTACAACAACAACTGCTACAACCACTGCTACTCACGGCGAATATGTTGAAGTAGAGGATGATGAAGTGTAGCACCATAGATAGGGTCATGGCAGCAATTAGCCACCAGTTGACCCAGGGCGGCATGGCGACTAACGACTGGTTCTCTGACAGGCTGGGGGGAGGCAGGGCGTTAGGACATTCGCACACACACACACAGACACACACACACACACACACACACATACACACACACAAAGATCGGTAATTGACCTAACCTAACCTAACCTAAGCAACGACTGGTTCTCTGACAGGCTGGGGAGAGGCAGGGCGTTAGGACAGTCACACACACACACACACACACACACACACACACACACACACACATACACACATACACATACACACACCCACACACACAGGGTACTCCGTAGTGTAGTGGTTAGCACGCTTGGCTCACAACCGAGAAGTCCCGGGTTCGATCCCCGGGCGGAGCGAAACAGATGGAGTTTCCTTAAAAACCCGAGCCCCTGTCCACCCAGCAGTGAATGGGTACCGGGTGTTAGCCAGGGGTTTGTGACCCGCCTCCCGGGGTGGTGGCTTCCCCCAACACTAAGGATGAATGATGATAATGTTGATATGGAGATGGGGCCATACCAGTGTAGCTCAGGCCCTGGAAGGCACTACTAGGTGAATACAACTACCTTAGATAACAGTCAAGTCGCCACCTGCACTAAGGTCGCCAGGCGCCATATCTAAGGAATGATAGCCTCACTACTGCTGTGTCTGTGCCACTGAAGATGATACACAGTAGTTTATATCATGACTGTATAATCTACCCTGTTTCAGCGTTGTTTTATGCTTTGTAGCTGCAAGTATAGACGCTTTACAATTTCACTACGCGGTTTTTTCTTCGGGCGACGACGACAGCGGTACGACACTCAGTAAATAAACACTAGATGGCGACTTTACTGTTGGTAGCCACTTTGTAGATATTTTAGTCATTTGTTCATTTATAGCCCTACTATGACACAGATGAAGACACAACATGACACAGACTCTCCAGATAGCCCCTTCTAACTGTCCTGAAATCATGCATGTAGCAATGTCACTATTAACGCCACCACACGGCTGTAAACAGAAAAAAAGTTGTCCTGGCGACTTTACTGTTATCTACGGTAGATGAACACACACACACACAGCAAGGGGGGGGGGTGGGGGGGGCATACCTATTAAGAGCATTGAGCATCTCTATGGTGACCAGCACTGACAGAGCCATCGTCATAGGTGCAGGATGATGGAAGATCGCACAGTCCAATCCCTGGAAATTCTGGGCATCATTCGGACACGCCAGGTGGTGGGACAGCTGGTAATAATTGAGATGGGGCCCGGTGGGATCATACATGAACCACCAGGATGCAGCAAAGACCGTCGCCACGCCTACGTAACATCCGATAGCCATGTAGCGGAAGAACAGCCACCCGGAGATCAGCGACTCATCGTTACGGCGAGGTTTGTGCAGCATGATATCTACGTCGGGCGGGTTGAAGCCGAGGGCGGTGGCGGGCAACCCATCAGTGACCAGGTTGACCCAGAGGAGCTGTACTGGGATGAGTGCTTCGGGCAACCCAAGGGCAGCCGTCAGGAAGATGGACACAACCTGGGGACATTGAGAACGTTATAGCACATAGGGACAGAACAACATTATAGAACATAAGAACATAAGGAAGCTACAAGAGGCTGGGAGACCTAAGAACATAAGGAAGCTACAAGAGGCTGGGAGACATAAGAACATAAGAACATAAGGAAGCTACAAGGCTGGGAGACATAAGAACATAAGAACATAAGGAAGCTACAAGAGGCTGGGAGACATAAGAACATAAGAACATAAGGAAGCTACAAGAGGCTGGGAGACATAAGAACATAAGAACATAAGGAAGCTACAAGAGGCTGGGAGACCTAAGAACATAAGAACAGAAGAACATAAGGAAGCTACAAGAGGCTGGGAGACCTAAGAACATTATAGAACATAAGAACATAAGGAAGCTACAAGAGGCTGGGAGACATAAGAACATAAGAACATAAGGAAGCTACAAGAGGCTGGGAGACATAAGAACATAAGAACATAAGGAAGCTACAAGAGGCTGGGAGACATAAGAACATAAGAACATAAGGAAGCTACAAGAGGCTGGGAGACATAAGAACATAGGAACATAAGGAAGCTACAAGAGGCTGGGAGACATAAGAACATAGGAACATAAGGAAGCTACAAGAGGCTGGGAGACATACGAACATAAGGAAGCTACAAGAGGCTGGGAGACATAAGAACATAAGAACATAAGGAAGCTACAAGAGGCTGGGAGACATAAGAACATAAGAACATAAGGAAGCTACAAGAGGCTGGGAGACATAAGAACATAAGAACATAAGGAAGCTACAAGAGGCTGGGAGACATAAGAACATAAGAACATAAGGAAGCTACAAGAGGCTGGGAGACATAAGAACATAAGGAAGCTACAAGAGGCTGGGAGACATAAGAACATAAGAACATAAGGAAGCTACAAGAGGCTGGGAGACATAAGAACATAAGAACATAAGGAAGCTACAAGAGGCTGGGAGACATAAGAACATAGGAACATAAGGAAGCTACAAGAGGCTGGGAGACATAAGAACATAGGAACATAAGGAAGCTACAAGAGGCTGGGAGACATAAGAACATAAGAACATAAGGAAGCTACAAGAGGCTGGGAGACATAAGAACATAAGAACATAAGAACATAAGGAAGCTACAAGAGGCTGGGAGACATAAGAACATAAGAACATAGGAACATAAGGAAGCTACAAGAGGCTGGGAGACCTAAGAACATAAGAACATAAGGAAGCTACAAGAGGCTGGGAGACATAAGAACATAAGGAAGCTACAAGAGGCTGGGAGACATAAGAACATAAGAACATAAGAACATAAGGAAGCTACAAGAGGCTGGGAGACATAAGAACATAAGGAAGCTACAAGAGGCTGGGAGACATAAGGACATAAGAACATAAGGAAGCTACAAGAGGCTGGGAGACATAAGAACATAAGAACATAAGAACATAAGGAAGCTACAAGAGGCTGGGAGACATAAGAACATAAGAACATAAGGAAGCTACAAGAGGCTGGGAGACATAAGAACATAAGAACATAAGAACATAAGGAAGCTACAAGAGGCTGGGAGACATAAGAACATAAGAACATAAGGAAGCTACAAGAGGCTGGGAGACATAGGAACATAAGAACATAAGGAAGCTACAAGGCTGGGAGACATAAGAACATAAGAACATAAGGAAGCTACAAGAGGCTGGGAGACATAAGAACATAAGAACATAAGGAAGCTACAAGAGGCTGGGAGACATAAGAACATAAGAACATAAGGAAGCTACAAGAGGCTGGGAGACATAAGAACATAAGAACATAAGGAAGCTACAAGAGGCTGGGAGACATAAGAACATAAGAACATAAGGAAGCTACAAGAGGCTGGGAGACATAAGAACATAAGAACATAAGGAAGCTACAAGAGGCTGGGAGACATAAGAACATAAGAACATAAGAACATAAGGAAGCTACAAGAGGCTGGGAGACATAAGAACATAAGAACATAAGGAAGCTACAAGAGGCTGGGAGACATAAGAACATAAGAACATAAGAACATAAGGAAGCTACAAGAGGCTGGGAGACATAAGAACATAAGAACATAAGAACATAAGGAAGCTACAAGAGGCTGGGAGACATAAGAACATAAGAACATAAGGAAGCTACAAGAGGCTGGGAGACATAAGAACATAAGAACATAAGGAAGCTACAAGAGGCTGGGAGACATAAGAACATAAGAACATAAGGAAGCTACAAGAGGCTGGGAGACATAAGAACATAAGAACATAAGGAAGCTACAAGAGGCTGGGAGACATAAGAACATAAGAACATAAGGAAGCTACAAGAGGCTGGGAGACATAAGAACATAAGAACATAAGGAAGCTACAAGAGGCTGGGAGACATAAGAACATAAGAACATAAGAACATAAGGAAGCTACAAGAGGCTGGGAGACATAAGAACATAAGAACATAAGGAAGCTACAAGAGGCTGGAAGACATAAGGACATAAGAACATAAGAACATAAGGAAGCTACAAGCTTTCAATTTTGGAATATTTTTGACCCCTTAAAAAATTTGCAATATTTTTAGAAAAATAGATTTGCTTGAAAATGAGTTGCTAGCAGTTATCGGGCATGCTGAACACGAATCTGGCGTCAGTTTTCAGTTACAATGATTAAAAGTCCCTATTTCAGCCAATTCACAATGACATGATACTTCCAGATACTCCCACCTCGCCAATGTTGGATGAGATGAGGTAGCGATTACTACTACTACTACTACTACTACTACTACTACTACTACCACTACTACTATTACTACTACTACATCCCTAACACCCACCTCGCCAATGTTGGATGAGATGAGGTAGCGATTACTACTACTACTACTACTACTACTACTATTACTACCACTACTACTACTACTACTACTACATCCCTAACACCCACCTCGCCAATGTTGGATGAGATGAGGTAGCGATTACTACTACTACTACTACTACTACTACTACTACTACCACTACCACTACCACTACCACTACTACTACTACTACTACTACTACATCCCTAACACCCACCTCGCCAATGTTGGATGAGATGAGGTAGCGGAT